>SNQJ01S0128851.1:30711-49908 GCA_010110895.2 Picea sitchensis | reverse complement strand
TGACTCTTATTCTAGGTTGGCTCTTCCACATGGGATGCAAATAATTTCCAACCCTTCTTGAAACATCTCTTTAGTTGTAAGGATGAAATTTTCCTTATACGATTTTTCCCTTTTAGAAATCGGCCTTGGAATCCCCTTCACTAATCTTGTGTTTCCTTCTTCATCAAGACATGCAAATATCTTTTTATGGCAATCTAGGACATCATGATGCTTTTCCAACCAGTCCATTTCAATTAGCATATCATATGATACCAATGGTATGATATTTATATTTTCAACTATGCTCACTCTATTCATATCTATTGGACAACCTCTAATAGTCTCATTGATATTTCTTTTGGTTCTAGTGGCTAGCTGAACTGACCATGATATTTAAAGATTACTCTTTTTCAAATCAAATCTATCCACTAATTTAGGAGCAATGTAGATATGGCTTGATCCTGAATCAATTAAAATAGAAACAATCTTATTGGTAATCTTACTTACCACCTCAATCATGTGGTATTGATTTTTTCTTTTCGATATTATAGGGATGCATATATACTTGGAATATTTCTGCCAATGTATTTCATTGTAGTATCCTCCTAAATATTGTGCATGGTGTCTCCCTTATGAGGACAATATCTATACATGTGCTCTCCTTTACATACCCAATATTTTATTGGTGGTCTTTATCTTTTCTTGAATATTGTACCATATTGCACTCACTTTGAGGTGCCTTTCTTTGCTGATATACATTAGGAATACTTCTAAAGGAAGGAGGTTTGAATCATTTCTTTATTTTATCTATCTTACCGTTCTTGTGATCTCGCAAAGACTTCAATACTACTTCTCTTCCTTTGTTCATACAAGTATTCAACCTTCCTAATGGCCTCCTCCAGAGTCTTTGGCTCATCAATTTGAATATTATCTATAGAGAGTGATGTAAGTCCACTTAATAGCCTTTTTATTTTTACCTTATCCTCCTTGATAAATCCCACATACCTTCGTAGCTCTAAAAAATTATTTTCATACTATTCCATGGACATATTTCCGAACTTGAGGTTAAATAACTCTTGCATATTTTTGTCATAATAATTCTCTAAAATATATTTTTGTTGGAAATATTTCTTAAACTTCTTCCAAGTGACCTCATTTTCACTGATGTGCTCAACTTTCCTCAATTGGTCCCACCACATCGAAGCCTTCCATTATATATTGTAGATAGAAATCTAGGCTTCCAAGTTGGATGAGAAGTTATGCAACTAAAAGTACCTTTTGATCCTAAGAAACCATGCTTTGACCTCTTCTCTATTTTTGTTCTCTCCATCAAAGGTTGGTGGCTTAACCTTATTTATCTCTCCTTGAAAACTATCCACTTCACGCCTTCTTCTCTGATGCCTAATATGGGACATTTTTGGGCTACTCTATGATTATTTAGATGAATGTGCCTTCCTGGATTAGTGAGAAGTTGAGTAATGTGGTATGTGAGTCCTACTAACACTCCTATAATCCCTTTATCCTTTTTATTTCTCCATTCTTGCATGAGGTCTACCTTCTTCCTCATGTCTTGAACGCGATCCAACTTTGACTTGCCTTTGGAATTGGTTTATACTTGGTAGAAACTAAGTTTTATATGATTTTCCTCCTCTTGAGATTTGATTTTTCTCTCATGATCATCTCTGTAGCTTTATACTTCCATTCTTGATCTCTTCATGATCTTTATCATCTATATTGGTTTTCTTTACTTCTATGTCCATTGGAATCTGTCTCCTCATTTCATGATCTAATGTTCAGGCCCCTCACTTCTTCCTCATGGCTATGAGTTCTTTGGGCATATTCCATGCTTCTAGTCCTTATAAGTACACAAAACAAGCATGCAAAAAATCACTATTAGATAGGAATAATTCTACAATTTCGAGAAATTATGCATATTTTCCGCCTTTTAAAGGTCACCAATCATATTCTTCCCAATTTCTTGATATTTTTGCTTCTCAAATCCTGATTATGGATCCATAGGTGGATTATTCTATCCAATATATTTCCAATGACTACTCTCACTCAATTTTGATCTCTGAGAAGAAAGTTATAGTCTTCTGAATTTTGCTGATTTTCCCACATTTGCGCATCTTTCTCCATATCAATTAAGCTTAGACACCAACTTATGCCAACTATACAATAATATCTACCAGGAACCAAAGAAAATTTTGTATTGGGAAATTATATAACTGGTGATGGTCAACACACAACAACATTTATATTCCCAATCTAATGGTTTAGTCAAATTTTGTAGTAATATGGAAATAACATGTTAAGCTCTAGATAAAGCTCCATGTTAAAATCCCTTATTAATCCCTATATATTGAATTATTGCATTTCTAGTGTTATATTATTAGGTCTGATAGAATCCTTCATTGAACCCTTTCATTATAGTTGTACCCTTTGTCTCCTATATATACAAACGAGACCTAGTCTTAAGATAACCTTATCTCATATTGTGCATTGAATATATTGTAAAAGGAGATTTCCCCCTCGGATTGGACTATTATTTGTTGAATTTTTATCATTCTCAAGATGTTGGTTCATAACATTTGGTATTATATCATCGATCCTAGGGTTTTTCTACTTCAAGCGAGTCATCTTGGAATTTTCACTATAAATTGTTTTCTGGGATGTTTCAGACAATGAAATTTTTAGGATACTGAGGAAAGATAGTGGAGAATAGGTGGTAAAATTTTTAGATTTTGCTTCATTATATTTTCAGACATATCATTTGTGGAAGTTGGGGTTTGTGAATAGTCCTAAAATTAATCTCAAACAAGTCATTTTTTATTTTCACTATAAATATTTTTTGGTGAAGTTTCATAATATGAAATTTTTAGAATCCCGAGGAGAAATAGCTAATTACATGTGGAAAATTTTTCAAATTCTGAATCATTATACTTTGTGAGATATATCTTGTGGAAGTTTTTGCTATAACTTTTTATCAGTAAAGGTTCATACTATGAAATTTTCAGGAGTTTAAGAAGTCATATCAAAGTGTTACAGGAAAAAAATTTAGATTCATAATGGTTGAAATTTCAGATATATATCCGTGTTAGAAATAATGGTGTGCTCATTTAACCATAGAAAATATATCAATATTGTCACCCAACCATAGGTCGAAGCCACCCCTGAGAACCTTAACCTTAACAAAGAATAATTCCGGAAGCAAACCCTAGGCGTAGTAGCCAATCAATGTAGCGTACCTCTATCTAGAGCTAGAACACAAGGAAAAACATCCAAACCATAAACAATAGAAATTCCAAGCCTAAACCAAGAATACAAGTTGCAGTAGCTGCAACTGCAACTACTCACCGGGCTTGTTCACTTACTCAGTTTCTGTAGTGCACACTCTTACATTTTTGCAATTGCGAGCTGTGTGTACCAAATGAGATCTGGCGTCCTGTATTTATACTATTTCTCCTTAGCTATTTGGGCTGAATTCTCATTCTGGAGGCTAAACACTCAATATTAAATATTTCCTTTAGCCGACTTGACTTCTAGGGTTATGTCCAATGCTTTAAGGTTTCTTCTTGCTTCCCTTAATATTATATTCTTGTCAGGGTTACACGTGGAGGTTAATACCTCCTGCAGCTACCATAATATCAACACTCCCTCCTAGTTAGGGAGGTATTGAAGGCAATGGTATTGAGCACAAACAGACCATTCAACCAATATAATCATCATAGACATACAAGCTATCTCTTGATTAGATCACGAGCACCGTCATCATTATTAGTATCATCTAATAGCATCAACTACATCATCTCTCAAATCCATACTCCATCTGAGTAATCATGTATGATGAATAAATCACTCACTCCACAGAGTGATGCAAGGACCATTCTTCTAACCCGGACATACATCCTAGAAGAATGACTATCCCAACAGATGCTAAAATATATGCCGTGGGATACATAGACCATTCCTATTGGAATGCCAGTCTAGGACTATTTTCTAATTGGATCATATGTACCATAGAGATCCGTCTAAACCTATATGCCTTAGAAAATATCAATCCTGAACCATTTTCCTAATCGGGCCACAATCTGTTTCTTAGGAAAATACTAGTCCATGACATGTCAACAAACTGTCAACTTGGACCATTCTCCATAGAGAGAATACCTATCCACCAATGATCTATTCTATTTGGACCATTCTCTGCCTAGAGAATGTCTGTCCATGAACACATTGACTATCCATCTAGCTAATAATAATTTTCAACACTACTAATAGTCTACATGGAAATCCGAACAATGATATTCAATAGAACACAACTATGTCTATCCATAGTAGTACACAACTACTATCCATGAGCCCCAACTTGCAAAGTTTTCATCTTGGACAAAGGTTTTTCCAAAATATCTGCTATCGGCTCATGTATGGAGATATATATTGGAGAACCACTTCTCTTTTATGGACTTCATCACAGAGAATGTAATGCTTGTTCTCAATGAACTTAGGTTTGTCATGGAACAATGGTTTTCTCTGAAGGATTCATATAGCTCTGATCATTACAATATATCATGGTTGAATTCAACACTTTTGTTTCCTGCTAGCTCATGACATCATGGCAAGTCTCAACTAAAACATATTCAAGTAACACTTCTTCTTTCATCATGAGAGTTTTCCATGGATTAGAAATCCATCATCCCAGACTTCTGAGTAACTATTCTGATACACTATCTCTATCATAGAAAGTTTTCACCATGCTTTTGCTGTATATGGGATACTCTACATCAAGTTGTTTGAATCCATACAAGGTCTTCTTATATCTGCATACATGGGTCTCTTTCTGGTATACCTCAAAACCTTGAGATTGCTTTACATAAGCTTTCTTCCTCAAATGATATATTGGGATCAGAGAAATATTTTACAACCACCTGATGTAAACTTCAATCCATGGATACTGCAGGAGATATAATAGCTTAGATAGAGGTATATTTGATTTACGGGAACAAGCTGTTGTCATAGTCTTCTCCTCCTTCTAAAAGAACCTCTAGTTCTAAATCTCGCAATGCTTCCATCCTTTTTCACAATTTCTTACATATAATGTTCTTCATCATAACTTCCATTTCTTTTGCTTGATTTCTTCTAGTGGGTTCAAACCAAGCTGGTAGTCTTGTGATTCTCAATATAATAACTGGTTGTTCTGGATTTTCTTTCTCTCTTGGAATCTTCATGTTCTTCCTCATGTTTCTCTTTAGCTCTTGGGTCCATGGAGTTTTCTATAGATTCCATGCCCTGAAGATTCCAACTTCTTCCTTTAATCATAGGATCATGGATGTAGATGGAAAACCAAGGATACTTTGAGGCTTATTTTTGAAGAAGACTTATTCTGAACACGTGTTGCTTATCATGGCTGCTACTTTCAATGGGAACGGGGAAAAATACTTCATAATCCTTAATGGATCATATCATTTAGGATTATCTCCCTCCTAATCCTTTATTCATACATGAATGTATTCTCTTCGTTTGGAATTCTATAATCAACTCCGTCCGTCTAAGAGAGTCCATGCTTCTATCTGCATCCTTATTGCCTTTTACAAAGTGTCACGAGTATTTTTCTAATTTCCTCTTGATTGCTGACTTCTTTCTGTTTTGACTTCTTCTGGGTCTCCTTAGGTTTGATTTAGATTTTGGCTTTATTTGGAATTTGTTACTTATATAATAGCTTCCACAAGAATTGTTACCAAATATTGTCAACACACTTCATATTTTTCATGTGTATTGCTTGACTTGTAGTCATCGTAATAACAATCCTTATCCTTTTATTCTTCCATAGGTATTGTTTTCCTTGAACATATTTTCTTCTAAGAAATAGATATACATGATATGTATAGGAACTATGTAAACATGATATATACAAGATCTTTGAAGAATATTGTTACCTTGACTTAGACGAAGAAGTCAGTTTTATCCTGCTTGACTTTATTTGAGGGTTCCCTTTCTTCGAAAACTGTTTCTTCGTCTGTTTCCTTCCTTTTCTTTAACTCATGACAATGGTTCCTGTAGTGACCATATTTTCGACAGTTGAAGCATTGTATCTTTGACATATCCTTTTCTTGATTTGGTTTCTTCCTTGAGCCAAAATTCTTCTTATTCCTGAAATTCTTGAACCTTGTTGTGGAGGCTTGATCATCGTATTTCTTTTGGGTTTTCTATTTTGCATTAATCCTTGATTCTTCTTGTGCACAACAAGTCCAAATTTCTTCAAATGTGAGATACTCCTTCCTTGTGTTCATGCTTGCGTCAAATGCATCCCATGTCTTGGGAAGACCATTGAGTACTATATTTATCAGTTCCTTCTCTGAAATGATTTCTTCAATAGCTTGTAGTTGATCTCTTAACTGAGAGATTCTCACAAGGTATGATGTTATTATGCCATCATGATTCATTTTTATGTCACAGAGCTCATTCTTCAGACTCATTATGATGTTATGCTGTCGTCATCATTCATCTTCATGTCACAGAGCTCATTCTTCAGACTCATAACTTGTCCAATGTTTCTGATTGAGAAGAGGTTAGTTAGGGCATCGTACATCTTCTTATATGAGTCAAGATGAGAGATGTAGGGTATCAAGTGGTATTTTACAGATTCAACTATGATACTCATGGAATTGATATCATTTTCCTTGAACTTCTCCATAACTGCAACGTTATGAGGTTCCTTCTCTTTCCCTTTTTCAAACTGTGGTTCCAGGATCTCTCCTTTCAGGATCTCCAACACTTTATTCTTGGCAAGGATGAGATCAATCCTTGTCTTCCATGCTCTAAAGTGCCCCTTCTAACTTGTTTTCTGACTCCATAGAGTAAGTCATGACTTCTTTGACTTGGTCAACCTTTGACTTTGACCAAAAACACAAACTTGGCATCTTAGCTTGTTGAGAGTACCATGAGGTGCGCTAGGTTAGGGCGCACTAGGATATCCAGAAATTAGGTCAATATCTTCACTTAAGGTGCCTCAACAAGAGGGTTAGAGTTTCGTTGCTGCAACAAAAAATGTTTGCAACTGCAACTGTAACTGAGAAAATCCTCCCAATCTATCTTTCAATGGTTATAATTTCTGAAGATAGTGTGGGCCCATAACCTATTAGAAATAATAGGTGTGCTCGTTTAACCATAGACAATATAGCAATATTGTCACCCAACCATAGGCCGAAGCCACCCCCGATCACCTTAACCTTGACATAGAATAATTCTGGAAGAAAACACTAGGCCTAGTAGCCAATAAATGTAGCATACCTCTCTCCAGAGCTAGCACAAAAGGAATAAATTCCAAACCATAACCAATAGAAAGTCCAAGCCTAAACCGAAAATACAGGTTGCAGTAGCTGCAGCTGCAGCTACTCACCAGACTTGCGCACTTACTCAGTTTCTGCAGTGCACACTCTTACATTTATGCAGTTGCGAGATGTGTGTACCAAATGAGATCTGGAATCCTATATTTATACTGTTTCTCCTTATCTGTCTGGGACGAATTCTCATTTTGGAGGCTAAACACTCAATATTAAATATTTCCTTTAGCCGACTTGTCTTCTAGGGTTATGTCCAATGCTTTAGGGTTTCTTCTTGCTTCCTGGAATATTCTATTCTTGTCAGGGTTACACGTGGAGGTTAATACCTCCCAAAACTACCATAATATGAACAATCAAGACAAAGGTCATCCATTTAAACATTCTCCAAATTAGGGTTTGAAAGGTACATAAATTATAATTGGAATAACTTTGGATTGGAAGATCTATTTTTGGTGATTCAAAATTACTGATAAAGAGGAAAAAGAGGAGAATTACTATTTTATCATATGGATCCAAAGGCTCCTTTTAAATTTAGTTTACCAACTAAACATCTAGAGAGATCAACCACGACTCAAGAAGAAAGAGATGGAATGTTTTTCCAAATTGAATGGGTGGTAAAGAAGATGGATTAGAATAAGGTACAAGTGGAAATTAAGATGGAATATATGGAAAGAAAGATGAATGAAAATAAGGAATAGATGGGAAAAAATATGGAATAATTTCAAAATTCCATGGAATCCATCTTCTTACGTCTAGATGAGAGGTTTCCTAAATGTGATATTGGGAATATTGAAAACACTGATAACAATATTGTTGAACCTCAATAACATATGGGAAATATTCTAAAAAATGTGGAGAACATTAGTTTAGAGTCCCATAATCGTGATTACTCATCACTTCAAGATCCACATCATAGGGGGTTCAACTCGACACCAAGGAACTACTTCATTCCCAAGATTGATATGAGAAAATTTGATGGTGAAGATACTATAACATGGATATTCCAAATGGAGACATTCTTTGATATACACCAAGTGCTAAGCTTACAAAATGTAACTGTTGCATCCTTATATGTAGAAAATGATCAAGTTGTTTGATATCAATGGTTTTGTGAAAGAAAAAAAAATTCTATTATCTCTTTGTCCATTTTTACGAATGAATTAATAATACATTATGGGGATATTAAGAGAAATACATTATTTAGTCAATTGATAAATATTTGGAAAAGGTCCAATTGTAGAGAACATTCACAATTCCAAAAGCTCAGTCTCAGGGTAAAGTACATTCCAGAGGATAATTTGTTATATCTCTTTATGGGCACTTTAAAGGAGAACATTAAACATGAGGTGCATCTCTTCGAACCTAAATCCCTAGAGCAAGTTTTCAGTGTGGAAAGAAAAGTGGAAAACAAAAATATGGATACTAGAAGGTTGGCCACTAAGAAATATAGAGAGCACCATATTCCCTCTCCTAGCCTCACTCAACCGATAAGATTGACACCTAAACAAATGGATGAAAGAAGAAAAAAGGGACCATGTTTCAATTGTGATAACAAGTACATTAAGGGGCATACATGCAATGATAATAAATTATTCGACATAGACTATGAAGAGGAAGAAGACTAATAATTGGAAGCATTCTAAGATCTAGATCTATATCTAGAAGAGACTACTCCAATGATACTTTGCCATGCATTTGATGTCATCAGTACTCCAAAAACCCTCAATATAGAAGGCCATATCAAAAAGAAAAAGGTAACAATGTTGATTGATTCTGGTAGTACCCATAACTTCATCAATTACAAATTAGAAAAAATTCTCAATTGATTTGTATTTACAACACCAAAGTTTCAAGTAATGATTGCATATGGAGGTACCAAAAATTGTTCAGAGAAGTGTCATATTATTAAGCTCAATATGGGGGATTGTTTATTGGATATTCCTATGATTTCCATCCAAATGAGTGGTGTTGATGTTGTATTAGGGGTCCAATGGTTACAATCATTGGGAATAATAACCCTTAATTTTTAATATATTTTCATGATGTTTTCCTTATAAGGAAAGGAAATTGATCTTAGAGGTATCCTAGGGAAACCCTCTAAGGTGATAAGCTCTAATATCATGACAAAATTAATAAAAAGGGACACCATGATGTAATTGCATAATTGTGCTCACTATATGTTCAAACATCTATATCCTTTGCTCCGATGGATCTCCAGATAGTTATCAACAATCATTCCAAGGTATTTGGAGAGATGCATAAGGGTATTCCACCTACTCGAGATCATGAACATGCTATTTATTTACAACCATGAAGTGTACCACCTAACATTAGGCCTTATAGTTATCCATATGCACATAAGAGTGAGATTGAGCGTATGATCCAAAAATATTTGAGGCCAACATCATTCAATCTAGCCAAAGTTCTTTCTCTTCACCAATAGTCATGGTTATGAAAAAAGATGGTTCATGGCACATGTTTCCAAATTATAAACAACTCAACAAAATGACCATCAAAGATATGTTTCCTATTTTTGTCATTGGTGAACTATTAGATGAATTGCATGGAGTGATTTTATTTTCTAAGTTGGATCTTCGTTTCAGATATCATCAAATTAGAATGAGGGAGGAAGACATTTCCAAAAAATCATTTAGAATACATGAAGGCCATTATGAGTTTTTGGTTATGCCATTTGGACTTACTATTGCACCTTCAAGATTTCAAATCTTGATGAATTTTATTTTCAAACCCTTCATTAGAAAATTTGTGTTAGTATTTTTTGATGACATACTAATCTACAACAATCTTGGGAAGAGCATGTACAACATGTTGAAAGAGTATTACAACTATTGGAAGAGAAACAAATTTATGCAAAGCCTTCTAAGTGTGCATTTGGGGTTCAAAATATGGAATATTGGGTCATATTGTATCTCATGGAGGCGTAAAAGTGGACCCTAAAAAAAATTAAACCTATGAGGGAATGGCCAATTCCAAAAACCTTAAAGAAACTTAGAGGATTATTAGGATTGATAGGCTATTATTGCAAGTTTGTCAAGAACTATGGTCAAGTAGAAACACCTCTAACAACAATATTAAATAAGGAAACATTTTCTTGGACTCAAGAAGCAAACAAATTTTGAAAAACTTAAGGAGGCTTTTTGTACAATTCCTATCCTGGCCACACCTAACTTCACAAAAACATTTATTGTGGAGTGTAATGCCTTCGGCCATGACATTGGTGCAATTTTAATGAAATAAGGAATGCCCCTTTCCTTTGAAAGCATCCAACTTAAAGTAAAAAACTTACTCAAACCCATTTATGAAAAATAAATGTTGGCCATACTACATGTAGTTAAGAAATGACGCCCTTACCTAATAGGAAGACACTTCAAAGTAAAAAAAGAATCATGATAGCTTGAAGTACTTCTTGGAGAAACATTTATCTTCAAAAGAGAAATAAAAATGGGTTACAAATATTTTAGGTTATGACTTTGGAATTATCTACAAAAAAGGAAAACATAGTATTGTGGTAGATGCACTTTCAAGGAAAGAAGAAAAAATAAAAGGTTCACTATATGCTATTTATATTCTGCAATTTGATTGGGTGGAAGAAGAAATGATATAATGGAATAAAGATGAAGAGGTACGCAAGATCATTCAGAAAATAAAAGAGGACCCTAGTGCATTAGATAAATTTGTATGAAAGAATTATTTTCTATGGTATCATGATCACCTATATTTACATAAGAATTCCCAACTCAATCATTGAAGAAATTGAATGCACATGATTAAGACAAGAAAAAAAAGAAAAGAAACCACAACATTGTATTCATTGTAATGATGCAATATATAATATATACATGAAACCACCTAAATTTCTCTTACATTGACACCTCCTCGAGAGATAAGGTAGGAGGAGGCAAAGTAAGAATCTAAAAACACACTTATGATAACAATTATATCCTTAAAATTGAAACACATTAGGTGGTTCTAGGAATTCATGATTGAATAGGAGTAAGAGGATAACATTCCCCCCCTTAATCATAAGTACGAACAATAATACCAACAATGAAGCATAAACTGGTATAATCTCCAAGTATTCATGTTGAAACTCTTGAGCTGAGCGTCAATGAAGAGCTACCTGAAAAATTTCCAAATATGGATGTTGAACTCTGGAAGATCTCATTGTGTAATCATGTAAGTGAGAAATCTTGTAATTGTTTCACAGATGTGAACTCTGATATGATGAGAGCAGACCAAGATAATTGAATCAACTGCAAGTATGACACATCCCTGAAAAATGACTGACAACTCAATCAAATGCCAAGATGCAATGCAAAAGGATCCAACTTTCCTCTCCTGGGTCGAATGACCATCTAGGTGAACAAAATTTCCACATAATTGATCTCAAAACCAACATCTCTATGAATGATTCAATTGCAAGTCATTGAACCATAATTTTTTCAAAATTTTCCATCTACAAACTGCAATTTCCTATCTGACATATTTTTTGTTGAAACTTTCGATGTGACAACCATCTTCAATTCTATCATCAATTCCCCCCTTTGTCAGCTGAAAGGAGAGACCACAAGTGGTTTCACAAATCACTGTCACTTGATTTTTGAACCCATCCCCCAAAGGTGTAGAAGAGTTACATCATTGTACCCCCCCATCTAAGCTCAAGAGAGTACCATACTTATTCCATTTGTGTACAAATCAAAGTGGGAATGTGGAACAAACCATGTGTTATCTCATGCCATGAGGGACATACTTAAAAGCTACACCATAAGGGGACCACTTTGGAATTATATACCCTTATGTTAGGTAAAAAATTCTATGTGCTTCAAGATTCATCTATACTCGAGAGTTAATTCTGTTAGAATATGAAAGATTGTGCTCGTTTTACCATTGACAATACTCTTTTCACCCAACCATAGGCCGAAGACACCCTTCGAACACCTTGACCTTGACAGAGAAGAATACTGGTGGCAATCAATAGCCAAGCAAGGCTAATGCACCATGTAAGAAAAGTAACCAAAGCTGATCAGATAGTCCCACCCAGAAACTGGCGCAACACTCTTCCCCAGAAACTTGTGCACAAAACTGCCAACTGCAGTGCGCACAACTGGCTCTCTGCAATTATGAGAATGTGAATAATGAGAACTGACGCCCTGTATTTATAGTGGTTCTGGTAGACTTACTGGGGCCGACTTCTCCTTCTGGGTACTAATTAATTCATATTAATTATATTTCTGCAGCCGACATCTCATCTAGGGTTTCTTTTACTTCTTTGCTTCCTTCCAGAATATTCTAATCTCGTCATAGGTCATAATAGAGGTTCATACCTCCCGAAGCTACCATAATATTAACACTCCCTCCTAGATAGGGAGGTATGGTCTTGAGCACAAACAGACCATTCAATTGGTAGTATCACGAGCACTGTCATTATTATCCAACTAGTACAATATCAATTTATAGAACACACCTATGTTTATCCATGGTTATTATGCAACTACTCAAACCGTGACACATAGTTACGAACACTGGAACAAAACCACCACAGTAGTATATCTCTACTGTCTAGAGACAAACAATCTCCATAACAATCATTTGATGGAAACTTGCACATAAAATATTGTTAAAAATAAACTGAACCATCTGGGCCAATCTTTCACTCACATATGTGAGATCTGAAAGAATATATGCCCTCAGTATAGAACATCAATAATGGGCTATCTGCCCTATTCTTATCAAACAAGGAAGAATGATTGTTTCTGATTTCTAAGCCATGGATCATTCTTCCTACACTAATCAAAGTGCACCCTGGAGAGAATGTATAAACCCTAAGGAATGTCTGTCACTGATTGCTAAGCCTGGACCATTCCCCACCCTGGGCTATTCTTCCTACACTGATCAAAGTGCACCCTGGAGAGAATGTATAAACCCTAAGGAATGAATGTTCGGTCCATTTCCTCTGTTAACCACAAGAGGAAAATATTGTCCTGTATCAACCTCCAAAATGTACCATTCCTCATGTTAACCACAATGAGAAATAGTTGTCCGGCGAGGAGGGCCAGTCTTCTTGAGTAACCCTCAAGAAGAGAGACTGCCCTAGACCACTCCCCATGTTAACCACAATGGGAAGTCACTGTCTATGATACATCAACAATCTGGACCATTTCCCATGTTAACCACAATGGGAAATCGCTATCCGTCAGAAATCTCAATCCACTTTCCGAACATGAAAGAATTTGTCCAATCTGGACTATTTTCAATCACAAAGATAAATGTTTCAACAATATTTTTCAATAATATTTTTCAATAATATTTTTCAATAATATTTTAGTGCTCCCTCCTAACCTGGAGAGTCTTCCCTTTCAGCTAAGGGAGTTATTTCCATGATCCCCATCTTCTCTCGGAAATATGCAAACTTTATTCTGGATAGAGGTTTTGTTAGAATGTCTGTTGTCTGCTCGTCAGTGGGGATATACTCGAGATTTACCTCTCCTTCCTGGACTTTATCTCGAATAAAGTAGTATTTGATCTCAATGTGTTTCGACCTTTCATGAAACATGAGATGTTATGATAATCTTATACAACTCTGATTATCACAATGTATTATGGTCGATTTTGGAATCTGATCAAATAAATCAGAGATTAACTTCCTTAACCATATTGCTTTAGTGCATGCTTCACATGCTGTGATATATTCTGCTTTTGCTGTGCTGAGTGCGACAGACTTCTATTTCTTTCTGCCCCAAGATATCATAGCGGAGCCCAAGCTGAAACACATACCTGAAGTGCTCTTTCCGTCTTCTACACTTCCTGCCCAATATGAGTTTGTGAATCTATGAATTTGTATATCACTGGATGCAGTATATCTCAAACCATAGTTTATTGTTCCATGAATATATCTTAATTGAAGGAAACTTCACTCCTCGGAGCACGACCGCTCTCCTCGGGACCTTCTTTCCCTCACAGCCGAAGAACTCAACGGTTCTTCTATTTCCCTATCGGGAAATATGCACCCCACAGGTTTTCTTCGTCACGATCCCCTCTTCTACCTTTCGGAGGATCGACACTCGCAACTTTGCGAGTCCAACAATCAAGCGCTACGCCCTCAGATCCCCGAGACCCGATGCCTCAGTCAACGCTAATTTTCTCTTCGTCTATCGGGACTTTGGCTCTATTGCAACCTCTCTCTATCGCAACTTCTCTACTTGCTATGTCAAGCCCTCGGATTTACAACTTCCGATACCCGATACGCCGAAACATCGATACGACCTTATCGCACTTTCGCTACTTCGCGCCCTTGCTTCTTCGTGACTTGGAGTACCCAAGGCTTGGGTCCTCACCTTGTGAACCCCGAGTTTGCGAGATCTCCCAATATCCGCCACCTGTCTTCCACTCACTCTTGTGGTCCCACACGTTTACGTCACTGTCGGGATATCGCACCCCGCGCCTTCGCGACTCCCGTTGCCAAATCTTCAACACTTTTCACACGAGATCCCGATAGGAGATCTCACGAATAATACAACGGCCCTGGCCGATTTGTATCAACGTTCTGCCCTCCTGAGCTTAGAATCCTTAGACACTTCCTTCATAACCTCCTTGTGCCTCCGCAAGATCCAACGACCCACGGTACTTCGCGAAATCTCCTCGGATGATTTCGTTCGTCCGTTCTTCCGTATGAAAATTCCACGAAAAGGAAGAAGTGTCTCTCCACGAGATTCGTTGTCTGCTCGCCAACCTGCGACGCTTCCCTCGAATGTTCAATGACAGCTTCCCTGCACTTATCCTTCGATACGTTTGAAGGCCTACTCCTCCTGAGCTTCCCTTTGAAATCCTCAAATCCTTAGAAGAACTTTGCACGCACTCCTTGCGACAAATTATCAACCTTGTCTAAGTGTTGAAGTATTTCAACCCTGCGCACTCTTGCAGCAACAGTCTTTCAATATTTTGCTCAGAATCGCAACTCTGAGACTTTGCTTGGCCTGTACAATCCTTGCACAACACTGTACCTATTTGCACTCTCGAGATGAATGAAAACAAAAGTTAACTCTAATTGAACCCTTCTGTCAACGCACTCCTTGTGGAAAATTTGACTGCACTCCTTGCAGGAATCTTCTGGCTCAATCAGAGAACCAATTGAAACTCATTCTATCTTCCTTTCAGACTTCAATTCAACCATGAAACCACATACACAGCATATAAAAGCAAATGTACGACAGGAATCAAATGTTCATGAGCATAACATCAATACACAGAAAATAGACACATAACCATAGATTTGAATCAAAGCTTTCTTCTATTAATTCAAAATCTGTACATGGATGTTCTTTACATAGTTCTCTGCTTGCTCCTCTCTTCTTTCTCCTTCTCTCAATATGTTACAATGATACAATGAGGGTGTCTATATTCATTTTCCCTCTTGGACTCTAAACTATCAAATCTAGAATTAAATATTCTATCTACTTTACATTAACTATCTTAAATGCCTCATCTACTAAAGGACGAGAGCTATCCGCTCAAGGTCCATTACAATACAAGTGCGTCGTCTCTTAAATGGCTCATTTAAGATTTGCGCAACAATCCCAAAGCGTTTTCAAAAATGTGTAGTGGCTTATCCAACTGTCTTCCGCTCCACGTTGGCTCGCTTGATGAGTTGACGATGCTCTTGCATCATACTCCTCGGCTTGAAAAATTTCATGGGCTCCTGTCCATGAGCTCCTGCACGGTCTGTCCATGCTTCTGTATCACTGCTTCGTTTTCCCAGCTGGCATCTTCCACTGGGTGATTCTTCCACTTGACCAGATACTCATAGTATTCTTTCCTCCTGGTCTTCTTTCCCACTCTCTTGTCCAGTATGCACTCCATCTGCGGCTTTTCTGCAATTGACATCTGCTTCGTCCACTGGATCACTGGTTGCTCAGTTGCAGTCTCTGCTTCTCTAGCCCTGTATGGGTATAAATCTGCGATATTGAATATTGGAGATATCCCGATGCCATACGACAACTCAATCTCATAAGCATTCTCTTCGAATTTCTTCAAGACCTTGCATGGCCCGATTTTCTTCATCTTCAGCTTATTGTATGTTCCCCTTGGGAACCTTTCCTTCCTCAAATGTGCCAGAATGAGATCACCAACTTCAAACTGAAGTTGTCTCTTGTGCTGATCTACTCTGCGCTTGTACTCCTGATTTGAGTCTATCAGTCGTTGCTTCACCTTGCTATGAAGTTCTTTCATCGCCTCAATGAATTCTTCTGCACTAATGCTGCTAGTCGCAGTCTGTTCTGAATCCCTCAGTTCAGAAACTCTTCTCGGCTGCATACCATATACAACCTGAAATGGACTCTTTCCTGTGCTTCTGTTCACTGAATCGTTGTATGCAAACTCTGCCTGTGGCAATATGTTGTCCCAGCTTCTATGGTGCTCTGTCACCAAGCTTCTCAACAAGTCTCCCAGACTTCTGTTGACCACTTTCGTTTGTCTGTCTGTCTACGGATGATAAGCAGAACTAAATGCCAAGTTAGTTCCTAGTTTCTTCCATAAGGTCCTCCAAAAATTCCCTATGAATTTCGTATCTCTGTCCGAAACTATGCTTTTCGACAATCCATGAAGTCGAATGACCTCTTTGAAAAACAAATTTGCGATGTGCGTCGCATCGCTGGTCTTCTGGCATGGAATAAAATGTGCCATCTTAGAAAACCTATCCACCACCACAAAGATGGAATCAACACCTCTCTGCGTCCTCGGCAACCCCAATACAAAATCCATGCTTATCACTTCCCATGACCTCTCTGGTATGGGCAATGGCTGATAAAAACCTGCATTTTGTTTCCTCCCTTTTGAATGATGACAAACTCTACATCTGTCAACAAACCTCTTGACATCTGCTCGCATGCCTGGCCAAAAATATGATTCGCTCAGCTTTGCGAATGTCTTGTCGTGGCCAAAATGTCTTGCCAATCCACCACTATGTTTCTCTTTCAATAAGTTCTCCCTCATGGAGCATTTTGGAATACACAATTGATTGCCTCTGAATAGTAATCCCTCCTGGATCATATAATCTATCCATGGGATCCAATCTCTGAGAACTAGATTCTCAGCTGCTTCATAGGCTTCTCCGAAATCTGCATCTCCTGCGTACATGTCCCTGAGATTTTCAAAACCCAATGTTTTGACTCGGAACTCCTGTAGCAACAAACACTTCCTGCTCAAAGCATCAACCACTTTGTTAGTAGTACCTGCAATATGCTTAATCACAAACATGAAATTCTGCATATACTCTACCCGTTTTGCATGTTTCTGATTCAACTTCTCCTGTTGACTCACAAACTGTAATGCATGATTATCACTGTACAATACAAATTCTTTTGGGATCAAGTAATGCCTCCACTTCTTCAATGCCTGTATGATAGCATAAAATTATTTATCATACGTGGAGTACTTCAGTTTCGCCTCATCCAACTTCTCGCTGAAATATGCAACTGGTTTGTCCTCCTGGCTCAAGACCGCTCCTATGGCATATCCGCTTGCATCACATTTCATCTGAAACGTCTTCTGGAAATACAGTAACACCAAAACTGGTTGTTCCATTATCTTCTGCTTCAACAGATTGAAGCTCTTCTCAGCCTCTACTGTCCAATGAAAAGACTTATGTCGCTTCTTCACTGTGTCCATCATTGCTGTGCTAATTCCACTGAAATTCCTGATGAACTTTCAGTAGAAACTAGCCAAACCATGGAAACTTCTCACCTCAAAAACATTTCTTGGTGATGGCCAATTCTCAATCACTTCCACCTTGTCCGGATCCATCTTCAATTCATTTGCCGATATGAAAAAACCCAAATAAATGAGCTCTGTCTTCATAAATGAGGACTTTTTCATGTTTATCAACAGCTTCTCCTGCTGTAGCTTCCTCATCACAATGGCCAAATGCTTCAGATGCTCAGCCTTTGTCTTACTGAAAATCAGTATGTCATCCAGATATACGACGACAAATTTCCCGATGAATTCCCTGAGGACTTCATTCATCAATCTCATAAAAGTACTTGGTGCGTTTGTCAAGCCAAACGACATGACTAGCCATTCATACAAACCCTCGTTAGTCTTGAAGGCTGTTTTCCATTCATCGCCTTCCCTCATGCGAATCTGATGATATCCGCTCTTCAAATCAATTTTTGAAAAATAATTTGCCCCGCTCAGGCAATCCATCAGATCATCCATTCTTGGCAGTGGGAACCTGTACCTGATGATTATCTTGTTGATCGCTCTGGATTCGGTACACATTCTCCAACCTCCATCCTTCTTCGGACTGAGTACCGTTGGAATGACACACAGACTTAAACTTTCCCTGACCAATCCTTTGTCCAACAAATCCTGTACCTGATTCTTGACCTCCTCATTTTCTTGCGGTGTCAACCTGTACGCAGCTTTATTCGGCAAACTAGCTCCTGGTATGAGATCAATATGATGACTCACACTCCTCATCGGTGACAACGAATGAGGTAATTCATCGATGATGATATCAACGAACTCTTCCAACAGTTCCTGAATCTCATCTGGTAAGTCATCCACTCTTGTGCTAGTCAGAACAATCCTCGGCTTTCTGACAACAAAGAATTGTGGATCTTCTTTCTTCTCCATCTCCGTAAGAAGTTCCTTCCCACTCATGAGAAGTATTGTGTTGCTTACTTCCGGTTTCACTTCCTTATCCTTTATCGGAAGCAACCTGTGTGTCCTCCCATCCTTCTCTAGGGTATATGTGTTCATTCTTCCATCATGAACCACATTTCGGTCATATTGCCATGGTCTACCCAACAATAAATGACATACATCCATGGGAATGACATCACATAAGACCTTATCATTATAT
>SNQJ01S0128847.1:20071-38261 GCA_010110895.2 Picea sitchensis | reverse complement strand
CGATATCTATGATATCATGTTGGAGAACTAGGGAATTGCAAAAGTGAAGAACAATGGATTACAAGAATAGGTGGTGTCAATAGACATCATTATATCACTAAATCACAAGTGAACATAGCTCAACATATATTGGATAACAATTATCACAATCTATACTAATAGATCCATGATATCATTTATATATAACCTAAAGAATAATTAACTACCATAGAATAATGAAGACATAGTCAACTTTGATCACCTTAGGGGCATCCAGATCTCTTGCTTATTTTACTCAATCTATGAACCAATCCACTAAGGCATGACCACCTTTAGTAAGTCTAGTTGTCCACTCGACCTCCAAGTCAACTTCCCTAGTTGGCCTTCCACTATCAACTCACTGTCTCTGAAAGATCGAGAGATGTGATGAACCTACTATTCCAAAAAATATCAAGTGAAAGTATGGGTTTTTTAAATTGGAAATGTATATTAGGAGGGGAATTCAACAAAAGGATTTTGAGAGGTATCCTCTAATATCTAGTGAGATTACGGGTATCATTTAATATCACACTAACACATGTGTCATGTCATAGGTTCACTAAGTGAACACCCTTGTGGTCTCAAAGAACTAATTCGAAACACAAATCAGATTGTGGTGGAAATCAACTTCTAATCTATATCAACACTCTCCCCAATTTCAAACCCACACTCTTCCATGGTGAATGGAATTTATAGGATCTTATTTGGGATTTTTAATTTTAACCAATTCACTCTCAAATTCATAACCGATTTAATTATGTAGAAGGTGAAACAACTTCTCGAAAAATGAAATGATACATTGACATTGACAACACAACTATAGGATCTTCAATGTGCTTTTAGGTGTATGTAAGCTCCTAGACAATGTGTCCCGTGAGACAACGCGGTTGGTAATGACAAGTACCTTTCTCCAAGTGTTGGGAGGAGGTCTTGAGGTCAAATCCGGCTAGGTCTCCGGGACGAATTGTAATGGCTACTTGTGATGTAAATGATTTATATCTCTAATATAAATCGAGTTAATTTCTCGTTGGAAAAAAAAAAAGCTCCTAGACAATGTAATGCAGATGTGGCAAGTGTTTTTTGTGTGCACATTCCCAAAGCCCCGTAGAGAGTGCACATGGTCCCAAGGGTTATACACAGTCTTAAAACCCTGTAAAGCACATGGGGTCTAAAGGTGTGCATAGTCTTGAAGCCTACGAAGTTTTTCAATCTTTGGATTTTTAATGGGAAGGGGTAGCACATCCCACATTTTAGAAACTTGGTATAACTTAGATGCTACATGTTGCAACCCTTAACTCCTTATCAAATTTTATGATTCACCATCATACTTTTGGAAAAATGAACCAAACCAACCCAAATAGCAAGCACAGAATATGAAGAAAGAGGAAGACCATGGTCCGCCTATGAGTTAGACATTCCGTGGAAATGGGTGGATCATGTTCCCTTTCATGGGTTTGTCGATTCACACACAAATCAACAACAACGACATTAACCAATTAAAATGAAATTATCAAAATATACACCACATGCCAAACAATGTATCACAATTTTTAACCTACCCAACGTATAATGTATAACAATTCACGCAACTCAAATTATGATTAACAAGCCACGTCCACTTCATTTCGTTTAGTTGTTTACTAAAACACGCATACATTTATTTCTACCCAAAGTTTAAATAGTCGACACTTTTCCAACACACCAACTTGAAAAACATATCTATTACAATGTCATAGATATGCACTATGGATCGTGTGACCCCATTGATTTTAACCAAATATCTTAAATTCTTTGAAATTTTGAAAGACAATATCCTTATTCTTCAATAAATATAACCAAGTATACTAAGAGAGATAATCAATTTATTTGTTAATGATGGTTGGGTCGTTGTACAAAAGTTATTATGGATAAGTTTTGGTTGATTCTTTACTTTTCAAGATTTTTCATTTTAATATGCAATTTGGTGATGCTTTTCGATAATATACTTTTTACATCATTGTTAGAAGGAACTATCCTAAGTTAATAATTAACCATATTAAACTTTATCATTAATTTTATATTTTGGAAATTCTAATGTCTAAGTCACTCATGTCAATTTTTGCTACAATCATTGATCCTAGCTATGAGTGGAGTCACTTTTGGATCTTGCTTAGGGAAGTTACAAAACTTATATAATATATTTAGGTTAAGAATATCCTCAATAGAAACAACGAATTCATTATCAATATCATTCACATTAAACTTAATATCCTCAAGCACGTAATGCCTGAGAAAGTATAGTTTTCTCCCTTACCTACTAAAATTCAATGTTGTAGGTTGATTAATCAATTAGTCAACACTTCGCCTCTAGTGTTCTTGACCTTATCCTCAAGATCTTTGGTCTTCTTCTAGCAAACATTCTCGACGTGACATGTCTTTTTATAGTATCGATAAGCCTTCTTCTTCTTACATTTCTTAGTATATCTTGACCTTATCCTCAAGATCTTTGGTCTTCTTCTAGCAAACATTCTCGACGTGACATGTCTTTCTATAGTATTGATAAGCCTCTTCTTCTTACATTTCTTAGTATATTGTTGATCATCATTCTTCTTCGCTAACATAATTGTTATCATGGTAACCTCCATGATCTTTCTCCCAATTATATCCTCAACCTATTTCTTTACAATTTTGTAGACCTTTACCCTTAAGAAGATGGGCATGTTGTGTGTTCTCAAGTTTAATTCATTAAGCAACTTTACATGTACCCTAATTAGCAAACCGCATAAATAATTAAAGGTGTGTCCTTACCATCATCTTTTCTAGAAGCCCAACTAGCATGAAATATCGAAGAGAAAACATAATAGGGTGTCTTCAAGAGTCATCAAGATCAATGTTATAAGTTCATCATCTTTCTTCAAAAAATCCTTTCCAAAATCCCACTCAACTATAGCTCCTTCACCTGAGATAAATAATCTTCAATCCTATCAAAAGACAAAGGATTAAGAGAGAACAACTCATTTTCAATATGCATAACTTGACTTTTATCAATTTTGTTAAACAAAGTCTTCAACTTCCTCCAGACTTGATTTGGGAGGTTGATCCCACTTGTATGAAAGAGAATGTCCTTGTAGATGTAGGTCATCAAGTGACTCCTACAACATCATCCTTCTTCCCATTAGTGATGAATTTGTCATGTTCAACCTTAGAGTCAAGAACTACAGTTTTTGTAAACTTCCAAAGTGACTTACTCTTTAATAGTGTTTCAATATCTTGTTCCCACATGACATAGTTGTGGTCATTTAGAACCATGGGGTCTTGATTAGAACTCATAGTCGCTCTATAAAATCCTAATCAAAAATTTCAATTCAAAACCTAAGTCAATCTACCAGAGAGATCTATCTCAACAAGAGCATGTATACAAGCAACAATCTCCAAAGATAAAATAGGTTGGGTCTCAAACCAACAACTTTGATACCATGTTGGAGAATGAGGGAATTGCAGAAGTGAAAACGATTCCTTTATGAATAGGTGGTGCCGATAGACACCATTATAGCATTGAAGCATGAGTGAGAACAACTCAACATAGATTAGATAAGACTTATCACAATCTAAATGATAGATTGATCCATATGATCATCTATCTTATAACCCAACCCATAACTAACTCTCAAAAAAAAGGAATATGTAGTTAATCCTTGATCACTCCTTAGGCATGTCGAAATCTCCTACTTTTGTACCTCAAGCTACACTCCAGTGTATTGAGTTAGGACCACTTTTATTTGGTTTGACCGGCCAATCCTAAAACATACCCAATACTCCCTATGCTCTGTTGATGATTTTGGGCACTTCATGAAACCACCAATTTTTTACTCCAAATTTGTTTCTCTTCACCATATATCTAAGCAATTTTATCTCGATAACTTCCTCACTACTCTTACTCATATATCTCAATTTTACTCCATCCCAATTGTTAGTTGTTTTATTCTTTTGGCAAAGGAAATTCTTAGTCGAGGTGAATTGATCGATGGTCAAGTCGAGTAGATCAATAAACATTTATCAGAAGCTGAAGTCAATATGACTGACAACAGCCTAAGTTCAGGTAGATCGACAACAAGTCCAAGGTTGGCGAAGTAGACCATGTAAATTTGAAGTTGAAGATATCAAAAACAAGTTGAAGAGGTAAACCAACAAGAGGTAAAAAAGTGGTCACATTTCAACTAACTAAAGACCGAATGAAGCTCTACTGGTAGTTGATGGTAATCCGACTTGGTAGTCAAACTGTAACAAAATCTTGAGATTCAATGGATTTGTAGCTACTGATCTATTTGGATCTATAAACATTTTTGGGAACCAATATTTATGGTTTTCCTATTGTAAATCCTATAACGAGGCATGTTGTAAGTCAATAAAGGTTTTTGTTGTAAGGTAATCATAAAATACACGTTTGCAGGTTAATTCATGTGTAAATGTAGGTTTTTGGTCATGCATATTAAGACAAATTGGCTACATGGTTGTTCTTGCATGTGAAAGAGTGTATGATGTCGATTTTATCTTAGGTGTTGACCAAGGTTACATGTCTAACCTTGAATTGAATAAGACAACAAGTGAGAAGAATTCTCAAAGGAATGTTGGTTTTCCTCGTTAAGAATTTACATGGTAAAATCTCGGTGTACTATGATTGCTTGTGTCATTTGCATACTTGATTAAATTATTCTTCTCCTATACTAGGGATTGCGTGGAACTGTCCTTCATTTCTCGACATGTGGTATCAGAGCTTAGGTATAAACTAACAAGTGAGTTATCAAAGCAATGTAATGCCTTGGTGAGTATATCAGATATTGATATGAAAATTAACTGGTAGAACTAAAACCTCAGGCACAAAGAAGAGAGTCATAAATTTATAAATTGTGTTAAAGATCACGATAAAGAATGGAGAGAAGTTCCAATAGAGATAGAAAAACTAATGGCCATAATTTTGAGCTTTGGAAGCTTAAATGGAAGATATTTTTGTAGATAGAGAACAATGGACAACTATTCGTCCAGTAAAATTCAGCTGATGTGAATGTCTAAGGAAGAATGGGAGAAAATTGAAAGAAAACAAGAAGTACATGATACGGATTCCTATTCTGGCAGATTCGATCCATGGAATGTCTTGGGTGAAGATTCAACCAAGAAACTATGGGACAAGATGGGAAGCTTATACCAAATGAAATATCTAGTAAATAAGATGTTTCTCAAAAATAAACTATACCTTCTGAGGATGATTGAGGATAGTTCTGTAACTTAACATGTAAATGTGTTTAATACCATAATAATCCAATTATCATCTATGGATATAAAGATCATTGATGAGGAGAACTGTATCAACCTATTATGTTATTTTCCGCACTCGGATATCTTAGTTGTGGCTATTGGGAGCAATACAACCAAACTAGTGCTAAAGGATGTGGTTGCTTCTCTGTTGTCGGAAGAAATTAGAAGAAAGAACATGGAGGGATCGACCAAATATGCATTAGCGGTAGCAGAGGCTCAACCGGTAGATGTTGGAGTTATTTCACAAACACCTAGGATTTATTTTTCCATGCTGGGTTTTATTTGTTTATTAGTCACACTAGTCATTATCCAAATTTATATTTTGGGAGAGAACATTCCACCTCGAGAATATTCTCATTCGGCCTCACACTTCATTTGGACTAGTTGAGTTGAGTTTAGATGTTGCATTGGGGATCATCACCATGCAAAACATTGACTATCACCATGATATTTTGACCTTGCCTTGGTATCATCACCAAAGTGTAACATTAGCCTTGATTCCTCGAGTTAACTCCTCACTACCCTTTGCTCTAACAGGGCTAATCAAGACTAGTTGACTAGTTAACCTTCAACTAGGTGGAAGTTCACTCAGAATCGCCTCGAGAGTAGAATAGGTGGCGCTTCACTCCTCAGAATCGTTGGTGTGTGTCCAAATCACTTTAGACCACCACTATGGCAACTTTGTTCACCAAGTCGAACTCATTGAGTTCATCGTATATATCAGCGTGTAAATTATTCATTATTCAAAACAGCTTAATGAGAATTCTTTCCATTCTATCTCCCTCTTCTTCCTTTTCAATTCTCTATGAAAAATGTGTATATTATTGTTTAGCTAGATCTATTATGTGTATTTTCAACACATTTACGGTATGAGAGCCTATGGACTGCTAAGCAAAGCTACACAAAATTTTTGCGGTGTACAAAAGATTGAAGAGAACTGAAAGATGGAATTCCAAAAAGAATTCATTCTACACCTTACAACTATTTTTGCATGGAAGGAGAAATAGCCATATCTGATATAGAGGGTTGGTATAGGTTAACCATGAATACAGATAGAACCAACATCGCCATAGAAAAATCCAAGTACTTAAATCGCATGGATGAGGCAATTAGAACAATTTGCACTCTTATTCTCTCCCGACTTCCTTTTTTCATATATCTTCTTGTAAGAATTCCAATGAAGCCTAGACCATCTTTGAAGGGCTCTTTGGAAAACAGGATGAGATGAGGGGACATGATGGAGGTGGAGCTGCTCACATTGGATCCAAAAGCTTCAAGAATATCCAATATTTCTTTACAAAATTCAAGGATTTTATAAAGGTAACTCAAAATCTTTAAGTGGTTGATAAATCAAGGAGGAGAAACAAATGGTTCACCCTTTCCTAAGCTTGGTATTGAATTCTCAAAGATTCGCTTTAAGATTCCATACTGTCGATTCACCTCTGAGCCACCTCGAAGATGCCTTCTCTTGAGGACTTTATCGTAATCCCTAATACGTAAGAGCAAACCAAGATCATTAACCTGGGCGCAATCAAAGTTCATGGGCGATGCAATCGCGGCATGATGGAAGACACAAAATATCGAAATATGTTATCAAAGATAAGCAGAAATTCATGCACATTACACGAAGAAGGAAGGGTACAAAAACCCTTCACCAATGCCTCCTGATCCAAAGGGAGAAAAGGGAAGAAGGAGAGAAATGCACATATCGTCACAAAGGATTCCATTCAATCTGCTATGCATGCAAAACAATAGATCTGATGTCTTAGATAATTTATCAAAACAATCCCTGATATCGCATCCTCGAGGGTGCAAAGAAGAAGAAGCTTGGGAAGATCCAATTCCAAGAAAGGCAATTCTAGCTTGCATTGATTCGTTATCAACTCCTCTCCGATGCTTGATCTAGATCTCAGGAGCATCACATCACATGGCTACTCAAAAGAAGCTCCATTCTTCTTGGATGCATGCAAAGGTCCTCCCATTCTGATGGGGGACTACTCTTCTATCGAAGTCACCGGTATAGGAAGGATTGAACTCACCAAATGGAATCTTCGAATGTGTCAGATGTTCCCAAGCCAATAACCTTCTCTTTGTTGTATCAAATGAAAATTTTTGGCACCGGAAAGAAATTAATTTAAACACCAAATTCCATGAACATATACAACATGCAAAACCAACCTGTATTGCTACCGGTGAGGTAAATCATCACTTAGATTGTATACATTTCCGAATTCATTGAACTCCGATTCTAATTTATCGCTTTACTCATGCCGATGGTAGTAGGATATGGAATGAAAGGTTTGGACATTTGAATTCAAATACATGCAAATCACCTTTTATCGCTAATGTATTTAGTTGATTGTCTACCGACATCCTCTCTTCGAGGGAGTATGTGAGGGATGTTCTCTAAACACCCTCAAGAGAAATTCAATAAAGGAAAGTCTCACCAGAAAGCTCCCGTGACTCTTTAGATTCATCCACAAAGGGACCTCATGCATCATTTTCCGCGATCCATCGATCAACAAAGTGAGGTTTTTTTGTTGATTATTTTCACGCTTACTTTGGATCTACTCTTCATGAAAAATAATCATGTTTTCAAACACCTCAAATATTTCAAAGCTTTGGCTGAGACACAGTCCCAAAAGAAGATCAAAGTCCTCCGAGCTGATAACTTAGGAGAGTATGTAATTCATGAGATTCATAATATTTTCCATGAGGCAGATTCGCTTGAAGCATACAATTCTACACTCGCAAAGAAAATGGATGGAGTATAAAACCGATTCAAAGGAGATGGCATTCCGGTATGTTTCATGCAATGTCAATAATACGAATTGATATCCAGCCAGACCTGATTTCAACCTGGCGACCCATTTCGATGATATGATTCTCAAAAGAGTGGAAGGCAATTTCGACCACGAAACATTGAGTGTATTTTGTTGGATACCCCAACTGTTGGAAGGGATATAGGCTTATTGATCTTTCTTCAGACAAACTTATCATTGAGCATAGTGTCCAATACAAGGAAAGTGTCTTTGCTGTACCCTCGCTAAATGCGAGATGCAATAATATTCACTCTTCTGCCTCGCTTTGAGATGATGAGCATGCACATGCAAACTCTTCTTCAAATGAGAGTTTTGATTCAGAGAACTCTCGAGGATTCAACATTCGACGAGAGTCACCATAAAATTTGATGTGTGAGTCGAGCATCCAGATGCGCCATAAAGCCAAAGCAGAAGCCTGCGGGCACAAACTACTCTTCGTGATGCAGGGGATCTTGCTCTGCGATCCAACCGATACTAGGAGGACTCGATCTGATTTTGAGGAGCCTCTTGTTGCACTCTCTACCACTGAACCATTTCCATCCAGACATATTTTCTTTTCTGGTTCAAGATTATGATCCACATTTTATGGTGAGGCTACCGGAAATCCCTTTTGGGAATCCAACATGAAGGAGGAGTACAACTCCATCCTAGAGAACCGTGACTTCTGGGATCTAGTTCCTTCCTTCCTCGAGAGGAAACTTGTCGTGATGCATGGGCTTGCTGTGACCAAGAGCACGCGATGGGAAGATCGCCAGATAAAGCTACGCTTGCGCCAAAGGCTTTCGGAAGAAAGTTCATGGTATTCACGGCGATGATGAGACCTTTGGTTCAGTAGTGAATATGGATTCCTTATGTTTGGCACTTTCCATTACGGCGTCTAAGGGATGGGAAGTCCATCGGATGATCGGCGCAGCGTATTTCTTCATGGCATCTCTAAGGAGATCTACATGGAGCAAATCCCCAAGGATTTATGGTGGACTCATCTTTGGTCTATCGAACAAAGAAGTCACTGGCGGCCTCCCGCTGTGCTCTCAGGGCATGTGTTATGCCATGATTAACCAACTATTGGTCACATAATCTTGTATGTTAAATCGCACTGAATGTAAGGCTACGTCATGATGGTTGATTCATTTCTACTTTTAGTTTTGTATGTCACTGATTTGTTGATCACCGGGTTGCTCAACTTCAGCCGATTACGCAACAAGAGGGTTCTTCATGATAGTTTCATGATGGACATGGGTCCACTACATCTTCGACTTGAGATCGCCGTGATGCATCGTGCATCAAACCGCTCCTCAAGCCAGTATGCAATTTTAGATCTCCTTTGAGATTTCACATGGATTTAATTACAAGTCTTCCACTCCTTCCCATCGTGAGTCAAACTTGAGGATGCAGGGAGACTCATTGCTGACAACACACTGCATGCATAGTGGGGAGATTTTGTATCTCATTACTGACTCCGCATCAGACTCCTCATATGTAGTTGGCGGAAGTCGTTCATGTGATGATGAGCTACATTGGAAATAGAAAGCTTATCCTTCGACACGCATGCGGCACCATCACCTTTGGGATTCATTATATGAAGTATAATCTACATTAGATCTCATTAGTTTTACTGATTCCAACCGGGTTGGCGATAGCATCGGGACGTAAAGTCCACATCCGGGTTAATCACTCGGGCCTTTGGTTTCGCCTATTTGTTGGTCGAAAGAAGCAAGCTCTATTGCTCTATTCACCGAGGCGTAGTACGTAGGTAGTTAACATAACCATTCGTGCTATGTGGTTACAACATTTTATCACTTAGTTAGGAATTCAGTTTCACCATTCGATTGTCATTTGTTGTGACAACTAGAGGACTCTAAAGTTTTGCAAAAATCCAGTTCAAAGGGAGTAGACGAGGCACATTGTGATCCACATGCACTACATCCGGGACTTTGTACACACATGAGGGTATCATCGACTTACAGTTCTTTTCTTCAGCAGAACAGATGGTAGATATTTTCACCAAGACCTTCAACTAGCAGAAATTCCATTCTCTGCAAAATCGTCTTGGAGCGAAGGACACAACTGCCTAGCAACCGACAGTTCTTCTTTTTACTACATTCTACCTTGAGCGAGGGTTCCTGCTGAGGCTTCTCCTCTTCCACTCTTATTTTCACGTATCTTTTGCAATTTGGGTACCTAACATGGCCTCATTGTTGAGACCTAATCTTTATTTTCACCATGGTGATATCCGAGGGGTGTTGGAGTTGCTTCACACACACCCAGGATTTCCTTTTTCCTAAGTTTTTATTTGTTTATTAGTCATAATTAGTCATTATCGAGTCTCCTATATTTTAGGAGAGAATATTCCACCTGGAGAATATTCTCTTTCAGTTCACACTTTAGTTTGATTAGTTGAGTTGAGTTTAGATGTTGCATTGGGATCATCACCATGCTAATTTGACCTTGCCTTGGTATCATCACCAAAGTGGCGCATTAGCCTTGATTCCTTGAGTTAACTTCTCACTACTTTATATTCAGTCAGTTAACTGAAGACTAGTTGACTAGTTAACTCAACTAGGTGGCAATTCACTCCCATAACTGTCCGAGAGACTAGAATAGGTGGCAGTTCACTCCCATAACTGTTGGTGTGTGTCCAGATCACTCTATACCACCACTATGGTGTTATACAGAGTATATCATGTGTAAATTATTCATTATTCAAAACGTTTAATGAGAGTTCTTTCCATTCTTTCTCTCCTTCTTCTTCCTTTTCAATTCTCTATGCAAATGTGTGTATTATTGTTTATCTAGATCTATTATGTGCAGTTTCAACACATTTACAGTAGACAAAGATAAAGGAAAATTCTCCAGTAGAAATTTCAAGTCAAAGAGTAGATCTAAATCCCTGGGTCAATCGACGCGAAGATGTTGGAAATGCGGTAAATTTGGGCATTATAAAAAGGATTGTAAGTCAAAGGAAACATAAGGTAGTGTTGGATCTGATGAGAAGCAGTAGACTCAGAGAAAGATGACCTCGAAGAAGTGAGGTGATGTTTACCTGGCGTCGACCAATACACAGTTGGATCAAGATGTTTGGTTGATCGAATCAAGATCATCCTATCATATGACACCATATAAAGAATGGTTTTGTGAATATGAACAATATGATGGGGGTGATGTGTTCTTGGGGGACGACTCGACAACTATAATTTTTGGATGGGGAAGAGTTCGACTGATACTGGAGGATGGGAGGAAAAGAACCCTTCCAGGTGTGATACACATTCTAGTTTTGGAAAGAAACACGATGTCTATCAGTAAGATGAGTGATGTAGGTTTGCATACATTTTTTCAAAAGGATTCATGTAATATGGTCAGAGGTGTGATGGTCTTGATGAAAGGAATTTGAATCTATACCATGTACAATATGTTAAGGAATTTTGACTCGACTCGATACAACAACATCATTTCTCCTTAAATAAAATCGATGTCAACACAACTCAACTCGACTCAAGCCAATTCAGTTCAAAACGAATAGACAAGACATGATGAAATTCACCTGACCAAGTTATGGCATGAGAGGATGGGACACATTGGAGAAAAAGGACTTCGTTATATGCAAAGCAAAGGTATGGTAGAAGGTTTTCCTGAATGTGGTTTAGAAGTTGACATTTGTGAACATTGCATATATGGAAAACAAAGTCAGGTGAGGTTCCCATCTGGAGAAACAAGGGAAAATGGGATTCTAGAACTGGTGCATAGTGATATGTTTGTCTCGGTTATAGTTCCTTCACTTGGTGGATCCCTGTATTATGTCTCCTTCAGAGAATTTTTTCTAGAAAGACATGGATATATTTCCTGAGGAAGAAATCATAGGTTTTTAAGATATTTAAAGAGTTTAAATCTCTTGTGGAAAACCAGACAGAAAAGAGAATTAAAGTTCTAAGGAATGAAAATGGTGGTGAATTATGTGGAAAGGAATTTGATCAGTTATGTAAGCAGTGTGGCATAGCATGAAAAAATACCACACCATATACCCCACAACAAAATGGATTTGTTGAGAGAATGAACAAAACATTGATGGATAAGACAAGGAGCATGCTCAGTGGTGTTGGGATCACACAAGAATTCTGGATGGAGGTAGTCAAGACTGCAAGATATGTGATGAATACATATCCTTCATCAACACTAGTCGAAACGACTCCAAATGAGGTATGGTATGGTAAGAAGTCGTCGGTGGAACATCTCAAAGTGTTTGGTTGTGATTCATTTGTTCATGTTTCAAAGGAAAAGAGGAGCAAGTTGAACCAGAAGGAAGTCAAATGTATTTTCATTAGATACAAAGAAGGGATGAAAGGATATAAGCTCCAGGATATTGCATCAAGGAGAATAGTGTACAGTCAAGATGTGGTCTTCAGAGAAGTTGGAGGTAAATGTGAGCCTGACGAAGTTGTTCAGACCGAGAATAATCCCGATATGATGTGGTTCGAACTGAGGAATGAAGAATATTATTCATATGAGTCGATTGAATCTAAGGAAGAGGTGGAACAATAGACTTCGGTGGTAAAGAGGTTAGAAAGAGTAAGAAAACCAGTCAAAAGGTATAGTCTTCCTGAATTCCATTCTTCATTTGTGTTAAATTCCATCGACAATGAGCCCTAGTCAGTCAGTTAGGCAGTCGAATCGACAGAGGGTAAACTCTAGAAGGACGCCATGGTCGAAGAGATGCAATCCTTGTACAAGAATGAGACATGGGATTTAGTCAAGTTACCTAGTGGAAGAAATATTGTTGGTAGCAAGTGGGTGTTCAAGAAGAATATGAATGTCACAAGACAAGTTGAGAAGTTCAAATCTCGAATGGTAGCGAAAGGATATTCCCAAGTCAAGGGAGTCGTCTTCAATGAGATTTTTTCCCCTGTTGCAAAACTAACTTCCATTAGAGTACTAACATATCTGGCTACATCATTTTATTTGGAGATAGAACATATGGATGTGAAGATAACATTCCTACATGGGGACCTGGAAGAAGAAATCTACATGAAACATCTTGAAGGATTTGTAGTAAAGGGAAAGCAAGAGTTGGTGTGAAAACTCAAAATATCCCTTTATGGTCTAAAGAAATCGCCAAGGATGTGGTACTATAAGTTTGGCACATACATCCTTAGTTTTGTATTTGTGATAAGCAAAGTTGATCACTGCATATATTCCAAGGAAGAAGGTGGGAATTTCATATATGTATCTTTGTATGTAGATGACATGTTGATTATTGGAAACAACATGGACACAATAAAGGAGGTGAAGAAGCATCTATCCTCCAAGTTAGACATGAAGGATCTCGATGCAGCTCTGGTTGAATTAGATGAAGTATATTGAAATAGTTTCGAAATTATTTAACTTGCAGGATTGCAAACCGATGAAGGTGCCAATTCCAGTGGGAGAAAGGCTTACTGTTGAACAGTGTCCAAATACATAGGAATACATAGAGGAAATGGCATGTGTTCCCTATGCAAGTGTGGTTGAGAGTCTAATGTATGCGATGGTATGCACTCGACCAGACATTTCCCATGTAGTGGGAGTGTTGAGAAGGTACATGTTGACACTTGGAAAGGAGCATTGGACAGTTGTCAAGAGAGTATTTAGGTATTTGTGTGGCACAAAGGACTATGTTATATGCTACCAAGGAAGACCTGGAGGTGACAATGGTAAATTAAATGTACATGGTTTTTTCAACGTTGACTGGGCTGGAGATCTGGATCGACGGAGGTCAACCAGTGGATATCTCTTCAAGATGTTCAGTGGAGCAATAGGTTGGATGAGTAAGTGACAAGAGGTCATAGCCTTGTTGATAATAGAATCTAAATACATGGTGGCCAATCATGGAAGAAAAGAAGTGGTATGGCTTCAAATGTTGTGTTCAGGAATCAGGTTTGAGAAAATAGCTATGAAGGTAAGTTGTGATAGTCAAAGCACAATATTTCTGGCAAAGAACCCTTCTTATCATTCAAAGACTAAGAACATTGATGTATAATACCATTTCGTAAGAGACATGGTGGAAAGTAACAAGGTGCTACTTGAGAAAGTAGACACGTTGGAAAACATAGCAAACTCGTTGACCAAGTCTGTGAGTTTTGTGAATTTCTCTTGGTTCAAAGAGGCAATGGGCATCGTTGCCCTGGGTCTGTGAGCGAAATTTCGAGAATATCTTGTTTTAACAAAGAAGACGACAAGTGGGAGAATGTTGGGTTGTTATATTCTTTGCAGTGAAATTCTTGTCAAGGTGAATCGACTGATGGTCGAAGTCAAGGTAGATAGACAACATCGACTACAAGTCAAAGTTGAGGTGCATCGACAATAGATCAAAGTCGAGGTATATCGACAACAAGTCAAAGGTCAAGGAATTCATCCGGGTAAAGTTGAAGTCAAAGATATCGATGGAAAGTCAACCAAAAAGAGGTCAAAGTGTGTGCGTGAGATGACCGACTAGAGACCGAATAAAGTCTAACTGTTAAACCTGACTTGGATTTGACTGTAACATAATCTCGGGTTTTGTAGGATATGTAGCCAATGATATGCATGGATCTGTAACCATTTTTTGGGCGCCAATATTTAGGGTTTTTCCTGTTGTAAATCTGACAAAGAGGCATGTTGTAAGGTCATAAAGGTTGATGTTGTAAGGTAATCATAGAATGCACTTTTTCAGGTTGTTACACATAAAAATTACTCACTTCAATAGTGTCTCAAGTGAAGTCATTACAAGTGTTTTAAGTATCTTATCTTGTCTGCAAGTGTCGCATCTTGACCACAAGTGTCGTAAACATCATACTGCCATCTTGCCTATTTTGTTCCTTTAACAAAATCACATAGACAATTAAGACACCCTCAAACACTAGTTTTAGGAAAAGAAATCATTTGATGAAGAGTATAAAGAATTTTCCATGAAGAAAACCACTCAAAAATGATTTTTGGAAGGCAACACTCCCCTACCCACTGTCAAGGAGTGCTGGCGCTCCCTAACCTTCTTTGGGGGAGTGTTGGAATTCTCTGTGCACCCTTTTGTGGGAGCACTACCCTTTCTGAGCGAATTTTGGTTTGTTGAGATAAATCAAGGAACAATCCCCTCAATCTCTAAAGTTGGTTGGATTCGAATCCGAGGTCAAGGCATGATCTTAGGGAAGATCCACAAGTGAAGGAGAGGAATTCTCAACATATCCCAAAGATCTCTCAAGTGGTTAGGTCTCTCCAAGATTATATAGGGAGGCCTTCTCATGGTGAAAAACATATATAGATATTGAGAGATACCTAACTTATGATCTCATGAGAAATGGTATAATAGGGAGACATTGTGAAGCATCAAACTTATGATATCATAAGGGAGATATCATTGAAGAATCAACATTCTATGTGGATTATTTGAGCAAGGGTTTGGACAAAGAGAGATTGGTGAAATTGTTGCACCTACATCCATGGTTGTAAGCATCTCACTTTGTTTTCATCAATATTAATCTATGCTTGGCATGTTTCCTTTAAAGTTTGTGTACGTTTCATGAACTTGTTTCTTTCATAGATCCATTATGAAGCTAATAATGGTAGAGTAGGAAGTATGTCTCATTGTTGTTTCTCATTGTATCGCTGGACCTTCTGAAGAACTTGGAGATCAAGACCAGCTTGGATCGAGCAAGGACAAACATCGGTAATAAGGTATTTACTCTTCTTCCTTCTTATTCTTTGGATAGTTTAGCTTCATGAAAAGGAAAGTCGGTGTCCACAATAGCACTTTTTTGTCTTACTCATAGGGGTCTAGTATCCAAGAGAGAATCCACTTGTCTGAAAGGGGATTTCTCTGTAAAAGAAATTGACGACTCCACTGGGGAGGGACCTTGATTTCTATTTCCTTTCCTAGGTCTTGTCTCTGACCTTCTCCATACCGTGTCTCTAATTCTTAGATCTGTTGATTGGCTCTTTATTTCATCATATTTACTTTGATTGACTGAGTTTGCTTGAATTTTTTATTTTCTGGGAATTTTTTCTAAAATTTAGAGCCTAGCGCTCCCCTCCCTTTGCTACCAGAGCGTTGGAACTCCCTATTGGTCTTAAATAGAGCGTTAGAATGCTTTGGTTCCCTTTACACCAGAGTGTTTCCCCTTTTATGTGAAAACTCTTCTATGGTTTCATTCTATGAGGTTCATTTCTTGCTTCTGGTACTTGCTCAGAGTATCACAACCTCAGTACATCTTTGTCTTGGCCTTCAACACTTTTCTTTCTAAGAATTGATCACCTTTTGTTTGGATTTTTTGACATTTTTCCTTACCATGAAATAAGTCTTTGTCTTTGACAATTTAGAGTCAATTTGTCGTTTTCTTCTCATCTATTTGACTAAGTGAAAAAAATTTGTAATGAGATTCAAAGGTATTTTGTACTTTTCATTTTGATATTTGAGGTATTTTTCCCAAACAATTCCTAGGTGTTCATCATCCATTAACCTTCTCCTAACTTCACTAGCAAATTCCCCAATTTTCAAGCATTGTGGGTGAGTTTTTGCATGGTTTTTGGCTATTTTTCTGAGTTTCTGGGAGCACCAACGCCCCCTTGTAGACCATACCAGAGTGTCATTGCTCCCCTACAGTATTTTAGGGAGCATTGCAACACTTTTTGCACCCTTCTAGGGGAGCGCTGGTGTGTTTTTTGAGTGAAATTCCCTTCTTTTGTTAGGTCTTTTGCATCCTGTTTTGTACTACTCTTTACCCAGATTATGTGGTTGGTTTGTGAAGTTGTTTGGATTGGTTATTGATGGTTTTTTATGCTTGACACTCTCTTTTGTCTTGATTGGAGCTTGAAACCTCTTTCAGAAATGTGAAAATTTCCTTTTCTAACTGTGTTTTTGTCGGGACAGTTTTGAGTGGTTTCTCTTTCTCCCTATCATTTCTTGGATTCTTCTTCGCATTTAATTGTCTTCCTTGAATACTTGCATTTGAAGTAGCAGAATTGCATTTTTTTTTTTAGCATTTTGGGACATTGTGCATCTGGAATGATGAATGTTTTTTCCTTCTCCTAGCATATCTTTCATCGAAATGAAAGGATTGCATATTCATCTCTTTTCATAACTTTTGAGTCGGTCAAAACACCATATTGTCCATGCCATTTTCCTTTTGAGTAACAAGAACCTTAAAATTCAAGCGCTAAACTAAAAATTGATTAGACATTTTTACATTTTCTGGTAGCAAACCTACATTAGATTAGTTCTAGGGGATTTGGAATAGGTGTGAAAGATAACTTTCCAAATATTCAAACAAACATAGGATCTTGTGTTAGGGAGAGGTGAAATCCAATTGCTACATTTTGTCCTAGGAAGCCCTTCTCACATGAGGGTCAAACATGAGGTCGCATTGAGACTAGTAGAGTTACTCACCCTACTTTGTTGGTCTTGGTGTAGAGATTGTGCGTATTATGGGGGTCGCTTGAAGGTATACCCACAATGATGAGTGGAAGCCTTTCAAGTTGATTTCAGGCTAGATACCCTGCCCTTGCACATGGATCGAACTGTCGACTGTTTCCCCAGGTATCATTGTTGTAGTTGGTAACCTTAGTGGCCTATCTCTTTAGGGTATTTACACAAGGTGACTATGGAGGAGCAAGTCTTCACAATACCCAGAATCGACGTTGGCCAGACTCACTAGGGCTCCTTGGAGGGTATACCCATGATTATGTGTGGGAGCTTGCACCAGGGTGTAAGTCCGTTAAGCAGGTCGTCAACGTAACGTTTCCACCCGCTCTATCTCAGCCCCTTCTTACTTTGTTCCCATGACGTTGGATTTCATCACCAACTAGTGTGCTCATTGTGAGAAGGTTTTGTTTGCTTGCTTGCTTACAAGATTTTTAATGTGTGTTGTTTGTTCTCCCTAGCAAAATCTAGGTTGGATCTTTCTTTTTATGGTGTCAGTTCCCGAAATGACCAATGAAGGAACCCCTTTCCTAGGGGAACCCTTTGTTTTTCCTTCTTACGGAAACGTTGGTCCTCCTTACATTGCTACTTTGATCCTTCCAAGTCTCACAATTGGGTTACAGGTATGGTTTTTTTT
>SNQJ01S0128846.1:15988-26068 GCA_010110895.2 Picea sitchensis | reverse complement strand
ATCACAACAAATCAAGCTGCTATGCTAATTTAGGAGAAAACAGAATCTTAATTTAATCTAAAACAAAAATTAAATAAATCTTTGAAATAAATGCAAAATCTATCTAAAATTAAGTGTTGAGAATCAAAGCAGCTTCAGCATTATGCTTTTCAGTGATTATTGCAAGGTTGATAGCTTTTCTCCATTCTAAATCCAATTTTGTGCTATTCTATCAAAGTATACATTAATGTACTCCTTGGCCTTTGGATGATTAATCAGTTTGCACAGAGCTTCTTCATGCTCGGTATCTAGATTTTGGCACTCTCCAAGCAATCTCTTAATGTATTCATGCATTATACTTCCTGTGTATCGCAGCCTTTAAAATTTTCATTTCACAAGATGTTGGCTCCATTAGGGCTTTGCCAAAAATCTGACACATCACTCCAATAAAAACAAAGTGCAGAATCAATGTTCCTTTCTTTGACCTGTACAAAAAGTCTATCCAAGCTTTGAGGTGTTAATGTGTTAAGTATTGATTTTATCTTTTTCTGTTTGGTAATCACAATAGTAGAATATCTGACCCATTTGGTTGGCTGTGCAGATCCGTGTTACTGCTGTGATCCATACCAAAAATGTCAATTTCAATAAAACAACACTACTCACAGTCTCCACTAGGGGTATAATCAAAACCACTGCACTCCATGCTTCCAGATCTACCATTGTCATCTTCTTTATCTTCAAAGTAGGCGAACTGCTGTGTATAATCATTTACATCGATTTTAGGGACAGATCTAATCCCAAGGGTTCCTGAAACAGTGTTGTGTGCTTCTCTCACTTCACCTTTGTGACTTGAATCAAGCTCCAATGATGATCCGCTTGGTAGATCAACAGATCCCTTTTTCGAATATCCTTTGTAGGTTCTTTATTCATTTTTCTGGAAACAGAGTAATTTCCTGCTTGAATCTCCTGAGAGTTACCTAGGGTCCTATCTCATCCATATGTAACAGTGTTTCTTAAGCCAATCTTTTGTATTGATTTGCCTCTAGATGCCCAACAACTTGTACCCTGGAAAGAGATTAAACCTCCTTTTCTCTGCTGCTATACAATCAGGATCAATATACTTACCAGTCAAAGCCTTACCAGCCGATGGAGAATATGCCAGTAGATTAACATTCAGATTTTGAAGCCTGTACACCTCCATCAGATCAATTTCAACTTGACTCTATAACCTTAAACCCCTCTTTCTTGGACACAACTAATTCATCTGTAAAACGAATGACCTTCTCCCTATGGCACAGAATGCTCTACGATGTTATAGAACTGTCATTGTTACGAGTGAAGAGGGTGCCCTTTCAGCTAAGGTTTTGGAAATAAAACTAACCAGCAAATCCATGTCAATTTGAAAAAGGGACAGGTTATCATTTGTCTATGATAATTCTGCAGGTGACAGTGCACTGGAAAGATTTCAATTCCTCCGAAATGTTGCAATGGGAATGCCATATAAAGCAATGAAATAAAATACACATCTGCCAGACTAAAAACACTACCAAAGAAATAACATCCCCTGTCACTGTATTCCATAATTCCCCCATTCGATATTGCAAATGACGTTTCAAGCTTCAGCTGTAGTTCCTGCCGTGCCAATGGCGAGAAAATATCCCGAATATAAACCACCCAATCTAATTTTATATCAGTCATGGGTCCATCAGGAACCAGACGTGGATTTCGTTTCTTTCCCTTGTCAATTAGATACATAGATTGGCGATTCTCATCTCCTACCTCAAAAAGGAAATCAACCGAATTCATATGAGTGTATTTCCATCCTAAGAAGCCCATCATGTGTGCGAGGATCATATGGATCGTCCCAACCCTGAAATATAAGGCCGTCTGCTTCATGTGAAAGTCTTGGGATGAAATCCTTTAGCACTTTGCCAATTGCAGAAAGCATCTAAAATCTTTTCTTCTGACCCGAAATGCTTCCATGTCATAACAATATAGTGCATTCGTTTTAATGTCATGAGTCCGAGGTTCAATTATTTCCTTCTCTTTTGCTTGCCTGTTTCAGGTACAGTGTCAATTATCATTTCCCCATCCAGTAAGGTAAGGTGATGAGATTCAAAAGAACCCTGTGGTACACCCCTTTTAGGGAAACGGAGTTGAACCCTACGAAAATTGAACTTCCTATCAATCAAATAACATCCATCACGTGTGATAAGMATCATATATCGAGTTCTATCAGCTTTCCATGTAGCATAATAATACCGCTGCCTCAGRAGCTGTAGATGCRCTCTGTCCAATGAAACTGGCTGAGATCCTGGAAAATGAGAATTTGCATGGGACTCTACTCCAAGCGCCAAACAACAAATCTTCCGCATATCAATTTGYTGAGCTGAAGGAATTGCATCACCAAGGATATCATCATTTGTTATTACTTCATTTTCAACCTCAGGTTCATTTGGCATTTACAACCTGAGACGRAACAGTTGCAATATGATCATCCTTGGGAATTCGTTTTGCAAAACAGGAACCCACCATATTCATGAGCGTAGCAAATGAGGAATAGCGTAATTCCTGGTAAGGAGACCGGTGTTTACAGCTGTAATATGACCTGTATCACAGCTCAACAATCACATAAATTGTTTTGACCAATAAATAATGATAAGTGCATGCACAATCAATAGTTTATAATCCACCAGCAATCTAATTGCGATCAATCAGTCGTTTTATACCAAGGTTAAGTTTAATGGCAAAACATGGTTTAAAACTATTGCTCGCTTCATGAAATATCAACTCATAAAACAATATGTGAAAGCATCGTTTCAAAAGATTTAATCAACGCGCCCTCACCCATTATTAATCTTCAAACTGACCTTATAATCTCACCAATGCATTCGTTTGCGCAATGAAATGTTTGCATTCCAAAGTTCCTAGAATCTCTCATGATATCAATGAGACACGAAACTAATAAAAGCATATGAGATCAAGCTTTGATAAGATCAAAATAGAACCAATAAATCTTGATGCTCTCAAGCTTAGTAATCAAAAGATTCAATACGCGCAATGAAGGTAAGAATGGGCTTAAAAGACATAAGTTTGAAAACCCTTTGCAATACATGCGATAGACCAATGGTCGAGTGTTTTCAACAAAACCGAGTTATATAATCCAACGAAGTAATAAAACCGATCAAAGGCTATTGCCGATCATGTAAAAATCAACAAAAAGATAGGCGCAATAAGCATGATGACACAAAAGATATCGGCAGTTTAGATAATGATCGAGAAGTGACCTCAAAAGGATAAATTTCCATGCTTACAATTGTGAAGACTTAGCGAAGATAAACATGCGAAAAGGCGCAAAGAATAAATTCATCGTTCAATTGAATTTTGCGACGAAAAATCATTGTTTCTGAAACATTGGTGTAGGCAGCTTATGAGACAATGAAAAATGTGAATTGGCTGCCAACAGAATTGTACTTCATGTGCTAAGAGAACATCATCTCTATGCTAAATTTAGCAAGTGCGACTTTTTCCAGAAGCAAATACCTTACTTCGTCCATGTCATATCTGAAGAGGAAGTAATAGTAGATACTGAAAAGATTAGGTCTATCATGGAATGGCCTACCCCAAAGGAGGTTTCAGATATCAGATCCCTTATGGGATTAGCAGGATACTATAGGAGATTTATAAAAGGATTCTTCAAGATTGGTTGTCCAATCATTGCCCTCCAGAAGAAGGGAGCTAAATTCATGTGGACACAAGAATTTGAAGAAAGATTTCAATCCTTGAAACACCTTCTGACCCATTCACCCATGTTGAAGATCATTGATCCCCAAAATGACTTCCTCGTGTGCATAGATGTATGTAAGGAAGGGCTCGGAGGAGTCCTTATGCAAGGAGGAAGTGTAGTCTACTATGAATCCCAAAAATTGAATGAGCACGAAGTCAACTATGTGACCCATGATCTAGAGCTGGCCGCCATAGTGCATGACTTAAAAATGTGGAGACATTACCTCCTAGGAAGGAAATTTGTACTTATGACAGACCACTATGGATTGTGATATATGTTTGACCAACCAAATCTCAATTCCATACAAGCTAGGTGGATGGCCATCCTTAGTGAGTTTGATTTTGAAATCAAACATGTTAAAGGAAAGGAAAATAAGGTGGTCGATGCCCTTAGCAGAAGTATGAAAACAATTCACCTAGCAGTGGTGAGCACCTACGAGATGAATGTCAAAGAAAGAGTTAGGAATGCACAAGAAAATGACACATTCTTCTAGATTGTGACCTCGTACCTAGAGCAAGAACCCACAGGAATAAAGTACGAAGGCTACCAGATGATAGATGGAGGTCTTCTAACTTACATAAATAGATTGTATATTCCATATTGTGATGACTTGAATAGGTTCATAATGGATTAACTACATAAAAGACCATATACTGGTTACTCGGGATATCAAAAGATGATCACGACCACTAGGAAACAATTCTATTGGCTTGGGTTAAAGAAAGACATAGCTAAATATTTAGCCAAGTGCCTAGAATCCCAATAGGTTAAAGTAGAACACCAACACCTAGCAGGATTATTACAACCTCTACTGATCCTGGAATGGAAGTGGGAAACCATTTCCATGGACTTCATCACCGGATTACCAACATCGACCAAACATAATGACACCATCATGGTAGTGGTGGATAAATTGAGCAAGTCTGCCCATTTAATCCTCGTCAAATCCACTTGAAAGGAAATAGATATCGCCAAAGTATTCATTAAGGAGATATTCAGACTACATGGTATGCCTAAAGAGATCATGTCTGACAGAGACACGAAATTTACTTCCAACTTTTGGAAATCCTTGATGGTTGGTCTGGAGACCAAATTACTGTTTAACATAGCCTATCATCCTCAAACTAATGGACAGATGGAAAGAGTGAGCCAAATATTGGAATACATACTAAGAATGTGTGTAATGCATCAACCCAAGAAGTGGGAAGATTACCTGCCACTGGTGGAATTCACCTACAACAACGGCTACCAAGAATCCCTAAAGATGAGTCCCTTCAAAGTCCTCTATGGTGGACTGTGAAACACTCCAGTCAGTTGGAGTATTCCCGTAAACAAAATTTCTATTGGACCCAACATGCTGAAAGAAATGGTAAAACAAGTGATTTAGATAAAAAAAAATCTGAAGGTCGCTTAGAATAGACAGAAACGTTATGCCGACTGAAAGAGAAATCTAAGAGAATTCAAGATGGGAGATCATGTATATCTCAGAGTTAGGCCCAGAAAGAGTTCCCTGAGGATGGGTGCTTGTGCCAAATTGACACCTCTGTATTGCAGACCCTTTGAAGTTCTATATAGATTGGGACCTGTAGCCTATAGGCTAGCACTTCCTCCCATAGTAAAAGCACATAATGTTTTCCATGTTTCATTATTGAAAAAATATGTACATGATTCTAATCATATAATTGATTTGTCTGTGATCTAGGTGGAACTGGAGGGAGAATTCATGCCAAAACTTCAATGCATACTGGACATAAAGGAAACCCCACTCAGGAACCAAACTGTTGCACAAGTCAAGGTGCAATGGAAACATTTTGGCCTAGATGAGGCTACCTGGGAAATGGAAGGTGCCATGAAACATGCATATATGATTTTGTTTATTTCTGTACATACACGTCATATTGATAGATAGAACATCAAGGACGATGTTCCTTTAATGGGGAGGGAATTGCAACACCCTTTTCTCCCACTCTGTAAAAATAACTATATTGGCCAAGAACTATGGAAAACTCAAAGACATGAATGTTTGATTTGACGGACCTTTTTATGAAAGGTCGATGAATGTAAATTATGTTATGAATATGTGTTGCATGGTTACTGGGAGGGGGATGTGCTAAAAGAGACCATGATGGCTAATGAGAGGTGGTGGAAGGGACCTGGAATGGTTGTGTTAACTTCCACTGAGCCAGTACCGTACTGGTTTTACTTGCTCAAATACCAAAGAAACTCTCCGACCCTAGAAGAGATTTCCAGTCAAATTGGTAGGTGGGGGGGATCCTCAAGAGTTAATGAGGGGATGAGGGTGAACTTCCCATCTGTAACAGCTCCCAGAACTAACCACATATGGGGAAATTCATGCCACATGCAATCTTGTAGATAAAAGGAAAGAGGGGAAGTGTGGTAAAGGGAAAGAGAACGCCCACGACATGGATCACGGGGAAGAATTGGAAAAACTTTGGAAACACAGGGAGTTCTGAATAGAAGAGAAGGAGAGTAACCTTCATCCTTGACTTATGTTGAGTTGGAAGTAGAAAATTGAACCTCAAGCATTGTGGTCTATCTCAGGGGTGGCTAGTGGTAAATCCATTTGGAGTCACTGAGCCTACAGTTGGGTGGAAATGAGCACCCCTCTCAGCAGTCGCTTCATGTCTAGTGTTTTATGATAAGTGTTATGTCTTGTATTTTGAATTGGATATCTCGAACGTATGCTCATGTTTTATACACTCACAAATGGTTTCTGTATAGAAGTGTTTTCCTTGTGTTTTGATTTGAGGTAATGGATTCATGCTTATACTAGTATAATCATAATCGGTTATGTATAGAATGAGTAAGTTCAGAATACAAGTCTATTCCCTTGAGAATTGTCCCATCTACCAGACTCACACTATGCCCTGGTGTAATTTCCCGAAAACACCTCCTCCTGGGAAGTTTCCTTGCAATCTAGAGCTGGAGAGAGTCTCTTGAAAGGACTACCATGATAGTAAACACATGAGTTTACTTTACCCCTACCACCGAATTTATAGATCAACGAATTAGGAAGAATTTTAAATAGGCCACTAAGCCTAGGGATAATTTACATAAGAACCCTCTGAAATATCTGTCGGAGCTCTATTTCCCATCGACCTTAACCTTTGCATAGGCAGGGGGGTGGACTTGGCAACGTCCTAAAAGTCTCGGAGTATTCAGACCCGTTGATCGACATTTCAGTGTTTCGGCACCTAGGAAACCAAAGGGCAAGACCTTTCATCATCGCAAGTCACAAAGTCTCGATATGCAAAACTCTGAATTAGCTTAGTGTGAATAGGTTTCAGCATTTCGTCATTTCGGCACCTGGGAAACCAAAGGGAAAGACCCTTCATCGTCTCAAGCTGTGAAGTCCGAGTATGCGAAACTCTGAATTTTCTTAGTGTGAATAGGTTTCGGCATTTTGGCATTTCAACACTCAGGAAACCAAAACGAAAGACCCTTCGTCGTCGCAAGTCACAAAGTCCCGGTATGCAAATCTATGAATTATTTTAGTGTGAATAGGTTTCATCATTTCGACGTTTTGACACCCGGGAGACCAAAGGGGAAGACCCCTTGTCTTTGCAAGTCATGAAATCCCAGTTCATGAAACTCCATGAGGATCTGGACCGTCAATCGAAGGAGATGCATGGTGAGCAGTCAAGGTTCGGGGAAAGCTTTGAAATCCCATAAGCCATTAGATATCATAGGAAAACAAGGGGGTTAAGGCTAAGTGTCCTTCAACGCCCTCAAGCTTAGGAGGGATAGTGACCATCAGATCCAGATCAACAAGGTTCGTTGATCTCCTACACGAAATTCCATATCAAAATTTGGGGATTTGAGTGACAGGAGTTTTGGAGTCATTGCATCATGAACTCTCGATTCAAAAAAATTCAAAGAGATTTGTAGTCGTCTATCTCAAGGAAGGGACGATTTTGGGTTTTGGGGTTTGAAGAGTCGAAATAATCGACTTGCTTGCATTTCAAACTTCTAGTTACCAAAGTCTCGATACAGCCAGGACTGTCGGATCAGTGGAAAGATTTGCAGCCGTTGATCTCCACGAAGGGACGATTTCAGGTTTTGGGGTTTGAAGAGTCGAAAGAATGGACCCTCAGGTATTGCTGAGTCATGAAATGTAAAAGGTGCATCTTCTCTTGGCCTGAGTTCATAACCGATGATCACATGGAGGTGAAGCTCACACTTGGTGCTTGAGTTGTATGTGACGGGTTTTCAATGAAAGAACCGATGGATTGGTTTAGTGAAGGTTCTGACAGGAAGAGATAGCCTATGCTAGGACCTCGTAGGAACTTGGGGATTCTGTCCCTCGAGAAAAAGGAGAAAAAAATGGTAAGAAAATCTATTAGGCCGTAGTGGGTACATTTCAAGAAATACAAAGCTCGATTAGTAGCAAAGAGTTATTCCCAGGTTGAGGGAATTGATTTTGGTGAGAGTTTTTCTCTTGTTTGCAAGCTAACCTCTATAATATTTATGTTATGTCTTGTTGCTTCATTTGATTTTGATGTATAATAGATGGATGTGAAGACAACATTCCTACATGGGGATCTGGAAGAAGAAATCTATATCAAGCAACCAGTAGGTTATGTTGTGAAGGGAAACAAGGAGCATACATACAATAAGGTTGTGGGAAATACATTATGGCAAGAAGACATGAAAAAGGAGTATGAATCACTCCTAAAGAATCAGAATTGGCATCTCCTTCCACTTCCTACAAAAAGGAATATTTTCAGGTGTAGATGGGTCTACAGGATGAAGAGGTACAAGGCTAGACAGGTTGCCAAAGGACTTCATCATATCCACAAATATTTCTACATATTCATGAATACTTTGAGTGACCAAAAGTTTCATACTTTACGGGATCATCTTGCAGTGAAGAACATAATTTCCTAGCAGTTGCCTCTTCTTCTTTTGATGCATTTTCTTTTGAGGGGGGCTGAATGAGTGTGGGGCTCTTTTTCCCAAAACTTTCCTCTTACAAAAAAAATCATCAATTAGCATTGAACATTTATTCATTACCCATTGTTGTCATTTATAACTAGTTAGATGTAGGCACATATCAACAACATATATTAGCAATATATCATCAACATGTCATCACCACAACGAACACAAATAACACAAGATGTATGTACAATTTTATTTTTATTACAGACTACAATCCTTGGGGTTTATCAACAACAACTAAATAGAGTACAACTCTACAAGAGCACTAGCTCTATATGCAAGACTTAGCTTACATTCTCAGCACCAACTGAGATGAGGCAACAATCCTCAACAAATATCAATCTGTCAACAAGTACGCGACCTATCAGTAGTGCAGCCCGCATGTGTACACTCCCTGGCTCACTACAACCCACGTGTGGATGCGGCCAGTGTATAATTTAACAAGCATATGCTCTTGAGAAACTAGGGTTTTTCTTTGCTTCACATGCTCAAATCCTCTGCAACCTACAATCACTTTCTCTTTTGTCTTCCACTATCTAAACTGACCCGCAGCCAGTCACAACACATCCAAGCTCTCCAATAGATTTCTCATGCTCCACAATAAATCAATATGAATGTTATCTCAATCATGTATAAATAACTAGTATACCATAGCAATCATGTCAGTAATGAATCACAAGAGTGTTTCTCACTCCATCAACCAAATCAACCATACTGAGCCACATCATAAAAGCCATACCAAGAATTCCTTAAGCATTCACAACATATCAAACAATAGTATCTATCAAGACAATAATGTAACCATACCAGTGTCTTAGTGATAGATCTGAGGCCATAGAATGAAAATATGGAACCTACCTCATCATCCAAGAGCTTGGCACCAGCTCAAACACAAATCTCCATGAGGTTATTTAGTCTGTGTTCCTTGTACACAGTCAACCCGCATGTAAACTCACCCTATACATAGCCATCCTGCGTGTACATGCACCCTATACACAGACAACCTGCATGGGCATCAAAAAATAGGGTTTTCTGTGAATCCGAGAATTTTTCCGTCAAGATCTCCAACATTTCCGAAACTTTGATGCGTCCATGAGATCTTCCTCTTGCTCTCTTCCTCAGAATAGATCTTCAATCATGCTCAAGAGATCCACACCAATACGATTCTCTCACAATAAGCTCTCCATCAATACTCCACTAGATATTCATAAGAAGCTCTTCATTCATCCACAAAAGGGATTCTCACACATGTACATTTTACAAGAGATCCTAGCTTCTTATTTATACTTTCATCTTCTAGGTCACTTAACCCATTTTTAGGTTACTTAACCCATTTTTAGGTCACTTAACCT
>SNQJ01S0128843.1:26078-40679 GCA_010110895.2 Picea sitchensis | reverse complement strand
TCACATGTTGTATTGCTTTTCCTTTATGCAATTTCTTGCTTTCCTAGATTAATGTTTCCTGCTTTCCTAGATTAGTTTCATTTCAGAAATTTAGGTTAGATTACTTCTACTTCAGTTCTGCATATATAGTGTGTGTGCTTCGTAAGCCTATGAACCTCAGATTGACAAATTAAATGGCTGGGAAAATACTACAATGGAATTAAACAACAATATTTTCACCTAACAACGAGGTTGCTGACATAAAACAACTCATCTATGAATGGAAGAGAAAGGCCATCATGAAGAGGACCACTAAAAATAGGAGGCTCATGTTAGACAACTCGATCCTCATCACTACAAAGGAGAATATGCTCAGCAAAAAACACGCCAAGACATCCGAGCTTATCGGCGCAGGGATCGCTATCACCGATGTCACATTGGATAGATAAATAAGAGATGAAAAGGAGTTGGCTGCTACACTTAAGGAGTTGGAGCATCTCTGCCATTTGGAAAAATACTATCAAGACTCCGCATAGGCAATGATGTTTTTGAGAAGTGAGTTTCAATATGCCTGTGACAAATTCATGAATGAACGACACCTTTTCACTGCAGGTATAACTGATTTCTAGGAAGACATCCTTATGGAACTAGTGACCTGCAAAGATGTGGAAAGGTGGTATGAGAAGGCTCACCAAGAAGTAGAAAGGATTGATTACCTCAATGTGGTTCAAAAGGGTTGAGACATAGAAGAGCACAACATTTGGGTGTTTATGGACAACAACATAGATCAAGTCAAGAGAGCGGCCGAATACTGGGTGAAAATGGCCTAGGAACCTCAACGGGAGATTCAGGAGAAATGGGCCAATTATGAAAAGAGTTGGGAAAATATTAATTAGGAGATTAAAGACACCGGCCTATTAGAATTCAACTCATATGAGGACTTTGTTGACTTGCATGACATAGTTGAGCAACATGCAGAACAAGACTCGGCATGGACAACAGAGATAGAAAAGGTGTGGTTCATGGAGTGTTTGATCAAGGCTCAAGAAGTTTTGTAGTGGTTAAGTGTTAAAATAGTCAAGTACAGAGCACGAGCAGTAGAAGTGAAAGAAATTATTTCAGCCCCGATGGACCAGCACAGGTTCCCATATGCCAACACATGCGAGGAACTCTTCGTCAAGTGGTTGGATTATGAGAAGAGTCATCCACTTCATTAAATCTATTTGATGATTCTTAGAGAACAAAGAGATGAAAGAGCCATGTGGCGATTTTTTGTTTTACTTAGCTTGCATTCGTAATATCTATTTTTAGTTAATGATTCATTATAAATAAGAGGATTGACCTTTTAGAAAAGGTCGATGGTTTTGGAAAAGACCCTCATTTTTGGAATTGTAAATAACTATTTCCGAACGACCTTAATTGAGAAGTCATGTTTAGGACTGGAGACAAACTTTTGTTTTTCATAAAAGGCGTTGGGTGATTGGATGTGAGGAGGAAATACTTCCAACTTTATTTCATGAATGGATGTTGTAATGAGTAAGAGTTTCTGAATCTATTGATAAGATAGTTGTTTCAATATTTTTGTAGTTCTTGTCTCTAATGATGAAATCAAATCGTTGTGCTAATGTGTGATTAATTCTAGAGGTAAGGAAACTATTTTTCTTGCCATCATTTTATTGCATGTATGTTTTCTTTCAATAATTGTATCTCAAACAATAATTGAAATACCAAAAATTTAATGTATTAGTACTAGGCTTGTCACAGGTGTGAATATCTTTTTCTACATTCTTGAGCACAATGGTTATCCCAAGCTCATCCTTCTTTAGTAGTTAAGATAAACCCCTTTTACCAGTTGGTATATACCAACACAAATATTTTTATCAGACCCATCTAAGAAAAGAAAATACAAAGAAGATAATTTTTAAACTAAAGGAGGAACTTTCATAAAAATATATCTTGTAAATCAATACACAAATCCCATCGATAAATTGGTCGGATAGAAAGATCTGGAGAACCATTCGACCATCAAACGTTGCAGAGTCTAATTGGTCCTCTGTGGCGGGTTTGGTTCCTGCTGTTGATTTAAAGGGATTTAGGACCCCTCAACAAGTCCCTTAGACAATGTCCATCCTCTCTAAGGCTCTAACACAAACTGGCTAGGAATATCTCTACTAGGGACTCCATGAAATACATATGAAACATGAGTGGTCATAAAAACCTTCACATAGGGGTTTCACATAATTTCTCACAAGAACTCACTCGCAGACATAACAAATGCATTCTCCATGTAAGTCTTAACTTTGCAATTTTTTTTCAATGTCCTTTATGGCTATCTACTCTTTCCCAACACTATTAACTCTAGTTTTTCTTCTCCTATTTTTGTTCTGAAAGTATATTGTCGAAACGTCCCCCCTTTCCTACTCAAATTTCCTTTTTCCTTCTTCCCCCATGATTTCTTGACTCTCACTCTTTCCCTAAATACAATTACACTCAACCCATACTATCATAACTACATGAATTGTGTTAGGGACGTAACCTCCCTAACCCCCCACGTAGGTACAATAGTATATTTTTCATGAAATAAAGGATGACATTAGCTAATAAGGCATATTTAATAATGTGAACAAGTCTAATGTAAGAAGACATAATAGAATCTCCCACTTCTAGAAATATCTTCCTCTAGAATGTTCCTTAGAAGATAAAAGTAGTATAAATAAGAGTAGGAGGCGTGATAAAGTCTTGTCTTGATAATTATTGAAATAGAGCACTACTATGTTAGAGGTTACCCCCTTAAAGAGGAAAGTGAACATTGTTTTCTATCAATAAAGGTATCATTTATGGTGTTTTGGTTCTCTACTTTTGTTGTTCTACTGGTAATTGTTGCTATATTTATGTTTTCTACTATTTATAATACATTAAGTACCTAACAAGTGGTATCATATCATTTTCCTCTACACAAAATATGGGAATTATTTTTTTAGGGTAGAGGCATGTAATATCGATGTCTTTAAAGCACAAAGATCTATCATTAAATGGGAAGAAACGCAGTGGGAAAGAATGCACATAGAAAATATAGACAATTTCACGAGGTTACTTAGAAACAAATGTTTCACCTTGTTGGAAACCTATGTAACCTCTATTGGTACCCTTTGAGTAGTACCGCATTAGATAGAATCCATACATGATGATCACTCCCATGTACCATGAGGTATATCAAGAGTCCCCCGGGTCTCCTAAAACTAGCTCTAGATCAGTTGATCAACCTCCTGACTGCTATAGTGACAACGAGGACAACACTCAAGAAGATACTCTCTAGTACCTAGGTAATCGAGTAGTACGACTAAGGGTACAATTGAGCCTCCTTAGTTGGTGCCCTGGGATATTGGGCAGAGTACTAATATTTGACCTTGCATTTATATTAGAGAGCTATAGCACAAGAAAAACCCTTTTCTGTAAGAACCTTGTAAACCCTAACCTTTGGGAAAGAAAAACAACAACAAAGGAATAGAAGGGATCTATTACCGCAAACCTTGGCTTCTATATCCTGGTTGCAATATTCCTACATAATTTTTCTTGTTAACAATTTGGGAACTTTGTCACTATAGTGTTCTTCAGGATAAAGTCTAACTTCATAGGAGTTTAAAAAAAGTATATAGTGGTCCCACCGACACCCTTATTTGGGACCTATCCCATTAGATTCCTGTCTTCGACCTGATCATCATGGTACCTATCATTTTTAAGCCTTTCTATTATGTGTACCCAACCCCCTTCATGGCACCCTTATTTGGGACATATCCCATTGGATTAACCTTTTCACCCTAATCGTCATGGTACCGATCACTTATAATCCTATTTTCTTGTGGTCCCACCCACCTTTCCCGACATCCCTATTTGACACCTATCCCATTGTATTTTCCTTGTCATCCTGATCACAATGAGATATATCACTTATCCGACTTTTTTCAGTGGACCCATTATCCATTCTAGGCACCCCAACTTTCCACATGGCCACCACTCACATCCAAGAACCGTAGGCCGAAATCAAACATAACAAGGCCCAATTTGACTATTTTGAGGAATAAGTCCATTCTCAATTTTCCAAAGTTGAAGGTCATTTTAACCAATTAGAAGAAAAATTTGACAGCAAATTTGGCACCCTCAATGCCACTCTCAACCATTTGTTGAACTCATCCCAAGATCCCCCCTTCCATGAGAAACCCTCCGAAGTAGATGGTCCTAACTCCTCCCATACTATGGCCTTTCATTCCAACCCCTTTCATTGTGACCCCCGTCTTCCCCAAGTTTAGGTCAATAAATTTGATGGCTCTGATCCCACGGGTTGGATCACCCAAATGGAGCATTATTTTTCTTTGCAGGGAATTACTGATGAGTTAGCCAAAAATCATTATGTTGTCTTCTATATGGATCCTAAATGTTGGCAATGATGGTGAAAATGGCATAAAAATTCATGCTAGGGGTATGTTTATTGGAACTAGTTTGTTATATATATTTATAATTGCTTTGACATCGACACCCACTATTTAGGTTGTTTGACCAAGTTGAAACAGTCTAGTACAAAGGAAGACTTTCTAATTGGCTTTGAACACTTGGATTTTAGAATAGAGGGAATGAAATACGATTTCCTTAGGGAATGTTTTATTAGTGTCCTAAAGGATGAAATCTTAGCCTAGGTCCTCATGGCTCTCCCCTAGACTTGGTTGGAATCTACTAAAAGCACCAAAGAAACACAACAAGTTGTATTTTCCCAAAATAGAGAACCCTCTTTTCCTCCCTGCCCTCGACCTACCAATCCATCCCCTCATTCCACCCCTATCAAGATCTAGAAATTAACTTAGGTAGAAATGGTTGAACGTCAACTCAAGGGTCTTTGCTATAATTGTGATGAAAAATATTTTACGAGGAACAAGTGTAAGGAACACAATATTTTTATGGCCATATTTTATGATGCTGCTGATGAGGATGATGCAGCTTCCCCTATGGAATATCTACCCCCAACAGATGATACTACTCTGGTCTCTAATCCATAGCTATAAGTTGAACCATTGATTTCACTGCACACCCTCACTAGCTTATCTCCTCCCAAAACCTCAAGCTCATTGGCTACATTAAACATAGGAAAGTCATAATCATTGTTGACAGTGGAAGCATCCATAATTTTATTCACCATCTCATTTCCCAGGAAACCAATTGCTATATATATGTGGTCAACAATCTTCAAATCATGATTACTAATGGTAGTTCCATGAAAGGTGGTGGGCATTGTGAAAATGTGTGGCTAGAAATTGGTTAGTACCACTTGAAATATCATATATTTTCTATTGACATGGGAGGTTGCGACATTGTGCTCAGTGTTGAATGGTAACACATTTTGGGCCCCATCCTCATGTATTTTAAGGAACTAATCATGTAATACCAATAGGAGGGAAAAAAATATTGGTTCCAAGGAATCACAAGAGGCTCCTCTGATATCATGAGTTCCCATCAAATGTAAAATATCCTAATACAAGGTCATTCTGGAATTATTTCCCAACTCCATTCCATTCAATAAATTTAGATTCCCTTTGTGCATATTGACCTCTAATCTATCATCTCCCAACACCAAGCCATTTTTACCACTCTCCATGGACTTCCCCCTTCTCGTGGTGTTCATGATCATTTCATTCCTCTAGTCCTAGGGACCCTTCCTCCCAATGTTCTCCCTTATATTCATCTCTTTTCCCAGAAGAATGAAATTGAGAAAATTGTTCAAGAATTGCTCGAAGCGGGTTTATCATTCCTCATACTAGCCCCTATTATTCGCTTCTATTCATGGTACTCTATAAATAAGGCACTTGGCCCATGCATCCATAATTTCGCTCCCTCAACAAACTCACCATCAATGAAAAATTTATCGTTCCTATCATTTATGACATGTTGGATGAATTGAGCGATGCTCAATATTTTACTAAACTTGATCTCCATTGTGGCTACCACTAGATACATATGGAAGAGGAATACATTCCAAATACTTCATTTATAACTCATGAGGGTCACTATGAGTTCTTGGTCATGCCCTTTGTCTTCTATAATGCTCCCTCCATTTCCAATTTTGCATGAATCATGTCTTCCATCCTTTCCTCCATCATAATTGTTTCTTCATTTTTCTTTATGGAATTCTTATCCCTGATAAAACTTGGCAATCCCATCTCACCCATGTGGATCAATTTCTCCATCTACTCTCTCAACACAAAATTTTCCTCAAACAATATAAATGTGTCTTTGGAGCCTTAGAAGTGGAGTACCTAGGTCACGTTGTCGACAATGATGGCATATGTGTGAATCCTAATAAAATTGAAGCTATGAAGGATTGACATCACCCTAAAACTCTTAGGATCTTGCATGATTTTCTAGGTTTAGTGGGATATTATCTCAATTTTGTTAATAATTATGGTAAAATTGTTGCACCTCTCACTGCTCTCCTTAAAAAAAAAATCCTTCACTTTGACTTTATCTGTTGATCCATCCTTCCATTTATTGAAAGAGGCCATGTGCACAAATTTTTTCCTTTCACTTCCCAACTTCACCAAGACTTTTGTCCTCAAATGTGATGCTTCATGGAAAGGAATTGGGGAATTCCTCTTACAAGATGGCAGGCCTTTGGATTTCACTAGCAAATTAATTTCAGAGAGACATTTTGGCCAATCGATATATGAAAAGGAAATGTTGGCTATTCTACATGCAATGGATCTATGTTGTCCTTATATATAAGGTCAATGCTTCCAAATTAAAATTGATCATCATAGCCTCAAATATTTTTTGGAATAACAAAATTCATCTCTGGATCAACAAAAATGGTGCCCAATCTATTTGGATATGATTATTAGATCACTTATAAGAAGGGAAAATAGAATTTGGTTGTTGGCACTCTTTCCAGGAAGTCTGAAGAAGAAGGATCCCTCTTTTCCATCTCCTTCATTGTACTAGATTGGATCCAAGTTGTTCGCTAGGAATGGTTGTAAGACCAAAAAATTTCTCTCATGATCCAACAATTGCAAAGCTATTCTAAAGCTTCTCCAGGGTACTCTTGTAACATTGAAGAGATTCGCTACAAAGGTTGTTTGTATTTAAGGAAACAGTCATAACTTAAATCCACAGTTATTTCTAATATTAACTCTCCACTCACAACTCAACATTTCAGGTTTACCAAAACCTATGAATGGGTCAAACGTTCATTTTTATGGGACAATATGAAACATGAAATATCCACCTTTGTGGTTGAATGTGATATTTTTCAACACAATAAGGGAGAAACAAACAAATATACAAGCACACTCCAACCACTTATGATCCCCCCTACTATTTGGAGGGATATTTTTATGGATTTTATTGTTGTCTTACCTAAATTGGTCAATAAATCAATCATCATGGTGGTAGTAGATCATCTTTCCAAATATGCTCATTTCTGTTCTCTTCAACACCCGTTCACGACATCCACAGTGACTCAAATTTTAATGGATAATATATTCAAAATTCATGGCATGCCTCATTCTATTGTCTCTGACCACAATTCAACTTTCACCAACAAATTTTGGAAAGAATTGTTCAGGCTCCAGGGAACCCAATTTCATCTCAACACCTCTTATCATCCCCAGACTGATGTCCAAACTAAATTTTTCAACAAGTGCTTGGAAACATATTTGCAGTGTTTTCCATCCGACAGACAAAATCAATGAGCTCAATGGTTACCCCTATCTGAATGGCGATACAACACATCTTAACATATTGCTACTCGCATGAAACCTTTTGAAGTAGTCTATGGGAAAAATATACCATCGGTTATCTCATACATTCCAGGTATATCCAAGGTTCAAGAGGTTGACAAAAATCTTACAATCCGAGTGACCATTCTATGTACCCTCAAAGAAAATTTGGTCATGGATCATAATCGCATGAAGAAACAAGTAGATCAGGGTCATTCTAAATGTCAATTTGTTGAAAAGGACCAAGGTTTTCTTCATCTGCAACCTTATAAGTAGACATCACTCAAATATAAACACTATCATAAAATTGCTCCCAAATTTTGTTGTCCTTATACAATTTTCCAGTGAGTGGGGCCTATGGCCTACTATTTAGCTCTGCCCAATCATTCTAAGTTCCATCCTGTTTTTCATGTCTCCTGCTTAACGAAAGTGATTTGAAATAAGTTCCAAATTCAAACTAATATCCCCGAGTTGGATGAATAAGGTTCTATTTGGTTGCAACCACAAGAAGTATTGGACCAATGAGAATGCCATATCCATTAGTGAACCATTAAGTAAGTGTTAGTTTAGTGGAAATATACAACTCCAGAATATTCCACATAGGAGTTGGCCACCATTCTGCAACAATTTACTCATCTCAAGACTTGAGGATAAGGATATTCTTCAAGGGGGGCGGGGGGGCATGTTAGGGACCTAACCTCCCTAACCCCTCATGTAGGTAGAGTAATATATTTTCCATGTAATAAAGGCCTACATTAGTTAATAAGGCATATTTAATAATATGAACAAGTCTAATGTAATAAGACATGATAGAATCTTCCACTTTTAAAAAGATCTTCCTCTAGAATGTTCCTTAGAAGACAAAATTAGTATAAATAAGAGTAGGAGGAATGAGAATGTATTGTCTTGAGAATTGTTGTAATAGAGCACTGCTATGTTGGAGGTTTCCCCCTCAAAGAGGAAAGTGAACATTTATTTCTATGAATAAAGTGTCATTTATGGTGTTTTGGTTCTCTACATTTTGTTGTTCCCCTGGTAATTTCTTCTATGTTTATCTTTTCTGCTATTTATAATACATATGGTACCTAACAAGTTTACTCTCCCACTAGCCTCTTACATGAATTCAATGATTGAGTGTTTAATAAGTCAAAGGGATAATAACTTTGACAAAATCATTATTGAAGGTGCCATAGGATTCTAGGCACGTGGAATCCCATCAAAATCCCCCATTAGTACCCCTCTCTTATGGAATCATATCCCCCTAATACTTTGGTCCATGTATGTATACAACGATGGTGTATTTAATTTTATTATTTCGATGTACAATGTTTACATATTACATCATTGGTCCCTTGACCATTCATGATATTCACAAATATACAATGCTACACCAGGGATTACAATTTGGCTGTTACAATATTTTTCCCCTACAATTCTCACTTTCTTTAGTGCACATCACAACATAGGTGTACATGTATACATACATAATATTTCACATCAAAACATTTGATAATTCTATCCTTTAATAACCCCTGCAACAATTCCAACTAGCTCTCTCATTACCCTCAACTTGCACAACCCAACGAAGTGTACCCCGTCCTCTAAACCGTAGTCTCTCAGGATCTCCCACTTCCCTTCCAGGGATTCAACACAGGTTGGATAGGAATTCTTATATTTGTGGCTCCAAGAGCTCTAACTACACTAAACTGGAGTCTGTGTACACTTATGTACCAATGCACATTCAAATTTCCTCAAAATCTACAAAATGTTCTGGGTACTCTTTCTGCATGGCCTCCTCATGCTCCCACGTGGAATATTTAGGACTGTATCATGTCCAATGGAACTTTACTAGGCCAATGGTTTAGTTACTAATAACTTTATCTTTCTATTCCAAGATGTGCACCAACAACACCCAAAAGTCCCCTTCATTCTCCACCTGGATCACAATGTAATCAATCATGTGGTTAGGATCATACACATCGTCAATAAAGACACATTAAACACATTATGAACACACATGCATATAGAAAATGAAAGTATGTATGCAACTTGGCCTATCCTATTTGGTATTTCAAATGGTCCACGATATCTCTCTACTAACTTTGGGAAACTTCCCAATTCCAACGAGCTCTTTTTAGCCTTTAATTTCAAAAACACTTGCTCACCCACTTTGAATTCGCTATGTGCTCTTCCTTGATATCGATAGTTTTTATTCCCATCCTATGTATCATATAAATTATGCTTTATCTTTACCATATTCTCTTCCTTTTCTCTTACCAATTCTATCTTAATAATGTGTTTTCTAGTAGGTTATCCCAACTTACTAGCATGTTGCATTTTCTTCCATACAAGGCTTCAAATGGGCTCATCTTCAATGATGCATGATATCCATATTTATAATAAAACTGAACCAAATGAAGATATTATTCCCATTGGGAAGGCTGATCTATTACATAAATTCATACAATATCTTCAATTATTTGGTTGATCATATTTAGCTTCCCATCTGATTATGGATGATATGTTGTGATAAAATTAAGATTTGTCTCAAAGCCTTTAAACAACCCTATCCAACAATTGGATGTGAACTTGGGACCTCTTTCCAACACTATGGCCTTAGGCACACCATGTATCCCAACAATTTCTTTCATATAAATCTTTGCACCATTGGATGCCTTGTGAGTCATATTGATTGGTATAAAATGTGTAGGCTTTGTAAGCTTGTCCACCACTACCATGATGGAATCATGCTTCCTTGTTGTTCTAGGAAGATTTTTAATGAACTCTATGGTAATAATATCCCATTTCGATTTAGGAATGGGAGGTTTCTATAGCAATCCTATTGGATGTTTTTTCTCAATCTTTACCTTCTGGAATTATATGTGTCTAGCTACAAAATCATCCAAATATTCTTCATTCCAGGCCAATAATACTGGCCTATTACAATTGTAATTGTTTTCTAGTACCCTGGATGTCCAACATGTGGCACATCATGCATCTCTTTTCGAGCTGAATTTCTCAATTCCTGAGAATTAGGAACATAAACTCTATTGATGTACAAGAGGATTCCATCATCTTCCAACTTGTAATATTTAAATTTATATTGTACATTACTCCACTATAAGCCTTGTTTAATTTGCACATAATGTTGGTATGTCACTATAAATTCTAAAATTATTTTAAATCTGTCTTGAACATACTAATGGTTGTGGCATGCATTTCATGCACCCTCGTCCCCAGTTCATTAGCCACTTTATTCTCTTTTCCCTCAATGTGATTGATATCAAAATCATACTCATTGAGGAATTCCAACCATATTTTCTGGATTCATTGTTATTCCATCCTTTGAGATAATGTTGCCCAAATAATGGATATACTTATGATAAAAAGTACACTTACTCAACTTGGCATACAATTGGAATTCTCTCAAAACCTGTAGCAGTATCATCAAATGTTTCTCATGTTCCTCCTCTATTTTGGAGTAGATAAGAATATCATCCAAGAAAACAATACCAACTTTTTCCAAGTAATCTCTTAACATTCCATTAATTAGACACATAAAAGTAGTTGGTTCATTTATCAAACCAAATGACACCACCAAAAACTCATAATGACCATACCTTGTCTGAAATGTTGTCTTCCTGGTATCTTCTTCTTTGATTCTCACTTGATGATAACCTGATCTCAAATCAATATTGGAAAATATGTTTTCTCCCTTCAACTAATAAAAAAGATCATATATCCTTGGAAAATAGTACTTTCTCTTTATAGTAACATTTTTCAATTATCTAAATTCAAAGAATAACCTCAAATTTACATAATTTTTATTCACAAAAAGCATTGGGGCACTCTAAGATGAAACACTTGGGCATATGTACCCCTTATCCAACAATTATTCTAGGTGTATCCAAAACTCCTTAAGATCTGATGCGCTCATTCTATACAAAGTCTTGGATACCGGGGTATCTCCAGGCATCAAACAAATAGAGAATTCAATGTCTCTCTTTGGTGGTAATCTCGACAATTCCCTAGACATGTATTCATACTCTTTCAAAAATGAATAGTCTTCAAGATTTGGCTCCTTATTCTTTGTTGTCTCCTCCATATGTGTTGCATATATTTGGAACCCATTTCTAAAAATTCTTTTCAACTACGACGCTGAAATCTCTCTGAAAAATATTGGCCTTAGAGTACCTTGACCTATCGTTGAATTCTCTTCCTCATGATGGCATGTGAAATCCTTGTTGTATCATTCTAGTATAGTATGATTCTTGTCCATCCAATCCATGCCAATTACACAATCATACAATCCAAGTGATATGATGTTCAAATTTTCCTTAGTGTTGAATCCATCCATGTTCACTACACAATCTTTGACAAGCTCATTGATTTTTCTTTTGGTTAAAGTGGCTAGATTAACCAACCAATACTTTTCATGCATAATTTTATTCAATTTAAATCTGTCAACCATATTAGGATCTATATAGCTATGACTAGAAATACAATAAATAAAAATAGCTATGGGATAATTATCAATCTTACTTTTCACCTCAATCATGTGGGACTGATATTCTGCTTGTATATTGTCCAAGGCTACATGAATCCCTGACATGCTCCAGCTGATGTCTTCTATTTCATAAACTTCCTAAATGTTATGCATAATCCTCTTCCTATCTCCCTTATGAGGAAAATATTTATACATATGGTCTCCCTCACATCCCCAACACTTTATGGGTTGTTGTTTTGACCTTTTCCCCAAGTAATATATCATATTAGGCTCACTTTGTTCTTTCTACCCTTTCCTATATTATGTTTTCTTCTATTTATAATACATCAAGTATCTAACAAGTGGTATCATAGCACTTTCCTCAACAAAAAATGTGGGAATTATTTTTTTAGGGTAGAGACGTGTACTATCGATGTCTTTAAAGAACAAATATCTATCATTCAATGGGTAGAAATGTGGTGGGAAATACTACACGTAGAAAATATAGACAATTTCACGAGGTTACTTAGAAATAGATGTTTCACCTTGTTGGAAACCTATGTAACCCATGTTGGTACCCTTCGAGTAGTTCCACATTAGACAAAATCCGTACATGACCATCACTCCCATGTACCATGAGGTATATCAAGAGTCCCCTAGGTCTCCTAAAACTAGCTCTAGATCAGTCGATCGGCCTCATGACTTCTATAGTGACACCTAGAACAACACTCAATAAGATACTCTCTATTACCTAGGTAATCGAGTAGTACGACTAAGGGTACAATCAAGCCTCCTTAGTTGGTTCCCTAGGATATTGGGAAGAGTACTAATATTTGAACTCACATGTATACTAGAGAGCTATAGCACAGGGAAAACCCTTGTCTATAAGAACCCTGCAAACCCTAACCCTTTGGAAATAAAAACGACAACAAAGGAATATAGAGGATCTATTACCGCAAATGTTTCCTTCTATATTCTAGTTGCAATATTCCTACATAATTTTTCTTTTGAACAATTTGGGCACTTCGTCGCTGTAGTGTTCTTTAGGCCAAAGTATAACTCTATAGGAGTTTAAATAAAAATATTTAGTGGTCCCACCGACACATTATTTGGGACCTATTCCATTCGATTCATGTATTCTCCCTAATCATCGTGGTACCTATCATTTTTAATCCTTTCTATTATGTGGAACCAACCCCATTCATGGTACCCTTATTTGGGACCTATCCCATTGGATTCACCTTTTCACCCTGATTGTCATGGTACCAATCACTTATAATCATATTTTCTTGTGGTCCCACCCACCCTTCCCAACATCCTTATTTGACACCTATCCCATTGGATTTTCTTTGTCACCCTGATCACAGTGAGATATATCACCTATCCAACTTTTTTCAGTGGACCCACTACCCATTCTAGGCACTGTTAGCGACAATTATTGTCTTCGGCATCAGGATATCTAGGTCTGCAGGTTGCACGAGGAGCGCCCAAGCGCAGCGCATAGAAAAAGTCCTTTTCAGACTTAAAATCAAGCGAGCGGGTAGGATTATGGTGTCAACGGTCCGGATCCATCTATATTAGAAAATCAGCGGTTGGCGGGAAATAGAAAAAAAGGAAGTTGCGCCGAAGTTAACACAATAGATCACGCCCATAGTGTGCAGGGGAGAATAGCAGCCATCCATCCAGAGGATGCGTGGTGCGAGATCTAGTCGCGTCGGCGTTTCGACATTCGGAAGTTCGAGGGGTGAGAGTTTCATGTTGTTCCACATCTCGAAACCCCGAACCCCGATAGCGCCGAAAGTGGGGCCCGCGGTCACTTGAGAAAGGAAGAGAGTTATGCGAAGGTTCCAAAGCGTCGGGTTTTGCCACAGAAGGGAATGCCGCGTCCTCCAAGACCAGTTCAGCCCGACTTCGATCCTGGTCCTCGCTAAAGAATTAAATGAAGCTGATTAGAGGTAGTTGAAACCTCAGCTCACTTATCGAATGCAAGGTATGGCGTTTCTGGCAGACAGTCTGCCCGAGATGGTCCTATACATTGATTTTCTCCAAAGGGTCATGGTTGGTCCTCATCTGACCAGAGAAAGTCTACGCACGCCATGTTGGCCTTTAATGTTGCAACTATCTCCCCTGTAGGAGCCATGCGCAGTTAAGGCGACATCTGACGAAAGTTATCCGTCTGAATTCGGCTGAAGGGACACCACACCTTGGATGACTGAACATGCCTCTGATAGACAAATTTTGCTGAGTATATAGACTCAGTATTTGTATTTTGTAATCCATCGATGGTTGAGCAAGGCTCCCGATGGTAAATTTTAATAAAGCACTATTTTCCTGGTTATGTCTAGACTCTTGAGACTTCTTGTCTGCTGAATGTTA
>SNQJ01S0128843.1:15813-26068 GCA_010110895.2 Picea sitchensis | reverse complement strand
AAATTTTGCTGAGTATATAGACTCAGTATTTGTATTTTGTAATCCATCGATGGTTGAGCAAGGCTCCCGATGGTAAATTTTAATAAAGCACTATTTTCCTGGTTATGTCTAGACTCTTGAGACTTCTTGTCTGCTGAATGTTAGTTTTTCTTTCGCGTCTTTGTCTACACTGTATTAGAATGGCTCAAAATTGGAGAATCCAGTCAAGCGGTAACTGTTATAGGATGATGTAGAGTTTGATCACTGTAACCGTTGCACTGTTTCTAATCGGTCTCTGTGATTTTCTTAGCACTGAACGACTCCAGTCGAGTCCCCTCTCTCAGTTTCTTGAAGCTCTGAACCAGAGGATCTCGCATTTAGAGTTTTTCTTCTACAAATTACTGAAAGGCCTATTGCCTGAGGTAGTTTGTCCACTCCCCTCACCAAGTCTTCAACCTGCTCATTTTCAAATCAACCCACTGACTGAAGTTATATCAAGACCTCCTTTGTTCCTTGCATGTTGGACCCAGTCCTTGAGTTTGAGTGATATCTTCTCGAGTCTCTACCCATTTTATCACACCATTAAACAAATCGTGACATAAAAAAAAACTGATGGGCGTCGGGCTCTGCTTCTGCTGCAATCCAGGAGTGACTTCTGTCGCCAACATTTTTGGCACCATTGTCGGGGATGAAGTTGAAAATTTTCCCCGGGATTGAACGACATTGAGCCTCTGATTCTGAAGGTGCATCAGGTATCAGAGCCTTTTAAATATTGTTGTTGTGCACCCGGCAAATCCATTGTGATGACTCCACTGTGGCAAACCTGCTATGTTAATTGTGGCTTTCAGAGGTAGACACACGCGGTCTCATCCACAACTGCCTCTGGCTACACCTGAAACTGCTCCAGAGGCGGTTCTCAGAAAAGGAAAGGCTCCTGAAGAAGAAGCTCCCACCGTCGAAATAGGTAATCCGCCATCTCCTTCTGTAAGAACTCCATTTTCTCCTCCTTAGTTTTTTAATAGACCTCCTTCAGAGGTTTCCCGTTTCCTGAATTTTGGGAGTGTTCCTGTTGAGTTTTCCCCTGCTGGTCTGGGATTGGAGGGAGAAATCCTCATCACTCCCCTCTCCTCTGAAGCTATTCCTTGGCGTATACCCGAGACTACAGAAGATTTCCCCACGCCTGCACGAAGAGGAGTGCCTGCTGACTTGAGCTCGTTAGCCTTCTCCTTAAATCCTCTCTTATTTCCCACCCCACTTCGAGACTCATTCCCAGCAGCCCCTTCGCGAACTCCTTCTCCTCCGAGTTCTCCTCCACCTAATATTTCTATGGTTGGTGCTAATCCCCCTATGACAAGAATGGAGGCTATTATAGCCGCTAGGTATGCTCCCCTTGTGTTACCTCAGCCCCTCAATTCCCTCCCGGCAGATGGTTACCTTAAGAAACTACCCAAGTTTACGGGTGAGGGGGACGTAACGGTAGATGAACACCTAGAAGCCTTTTACAGTTTCACAGATGATAATGTCATCATGCATGCAGATGTATGGATGAGGATTTTTGTTCATAGCCTCAAAGGCGAAGCTATAAAATGGTTCAAGGCCCTGCCCCCTAGATCTATTGATGGGATCGAAGCTTTATATAATGCCTTTTTGAGATAGTGGGGAGATAAGAAAGATTTCATGTATTATATGACAGATTTTGGATCTTTGAAGAGAAAAGAAGGAGAGTTTGTCTCTGACTTCTCCAAGAGATTCAATAAAATGTATAATAAAATTCCCACTGAGATAAATCCCTTAGAATCCTCAACTAATATCACTTATGCTAGCACTTTTGATCCTAATTTATGCCTACTGCTAAGGGAGAGAAGAGCCACTACTCTGGCCCACATGCAGGATGCAGCCGTGGAAGTGGAATCTAACATACTCGTTGTTGACCGACTCAGGAACGCTGTTGATAGAAACATATCTAAGAAAAGGCATAAAGCATCCCCATCCAGTTCCTCTCCCATGCCCCATCATACAGATGAGACAGCTAGAGTACTAAAATCACTTTCTGCCAGGATGGAAAGGTGGGAGTTAGAAGGGAAGCCCATGTACATAAATCCATGGAATGCTGATAATAGAGGTTTCAGGAGACCTAATAACAATGGACCATAATCCTTCCCAAGGGAACAAAGGGGAAAAGACAGAGAGGATCAAAGGATTCAAACCCCTCTCCAAAATAACCTGGTTACTCATGAGGAAGGGGAGGAGATAGATGAATTCGACCCTGAAATTCATTGTGTTGAAGAAGCTCCTCCTTTTCCCCATTTGACTCAGTCTGCATATGAAAAATCCTTGATGAACATTCAGATCCATGAGTTAGGAAAGGGAGAAAGGGTTGGTCACACCTCTAACAGATACAATCTCAGGTCAAGAAAGAAAGAACGAGAGTTTGACAGCCAAAACTAGCCCCTCATAGCAGATAGGCCTACTAAAACTGCAGCAACCACAACTAAAGAAAAGAGAACTCAGAGTGCTTTGCCAGCAGCCAAAGAACCTGTCGCTGAGGTAAGGGAAGCTCCTAAGCCTATTTCCTCCTTTAATTTTGAGCATGAAATTCAAAACATCAGAATTCCCGTCCCCATCTCTGAGCTAGTTAAAAATGAAGACTTTAAAAGGTCCCTCTCTAAGCTGCTACAAGCTGAGTCCTCTCAGCCTCCCTCTGACTCAGTGAACCTTCAATATGAGAAGCCAGTCATCATCCTAGGTCCCATGGTAGAAGACAGAGATGATTCATCCCCTCCCTTCTACACCTCCCTGAACATACATGATAAAGTGTTGCATAATTGCCTCATGGATTCAGGAGCTTCCCATAACCTTATGCCCAAGATAGTCATGGAAGAGTTGGGACTGGAGGTGACGAAAGCTTATCATGATTTGTATTCTTTCAATTCAAGGAGGGTGCAGTGTATAGGGGTCATCAAAGACCTGGTGGTTTCTTTCTTTCATCTTCCCACGAAGAGTGTGGTCATGTATATTTTGGTAGCTGACGTTCCCTCCAAATTTGGCATGTTGTTGTCAAGGTCTTGGATTAAAAGACTTGGAGGAACGTTATAGATGGATATCACATATGCCACCATTTCGATCTTTGGAGGGGAACACGGGAGGTTGTAGAGAGAAGCCCAGCTAGCCTATATTGTCAGCGATGAAGAAAACCCCACTAACCACCCCATATTTGCACTTGACACCAAATTAGGGTCTAGTTTGTTACAGATCACTGGAACTCCTAAGGTCCCTTTGCAGATAAGAAAGAAGCCCATTATTGACCAACATATACCTCCTCCAGCCACCTCTATTTGGAAGATGTTCTTTGACGGAGCTTCCTCCAGTATAGGCGCAGGCACTGGAGTGATTTTCATATCGCCTTGTCAAGAGACCATATCCATGTCATACAAGCTGGAATTTGAAACTACCAACAATGTGGCAGAATATGAAGCTCTTGTTCTCGGGATGAGGGTTGCAAAAGAAATGGGAATTGAAGAGGTGTCAGTGTTCGGAGATGCAAAATTGATAATCCAACAAGTCAGGAACGTTTATCGGGCCAAGCATCATCGGCTCAGGAGTTACAGAAACGAGGTATGGGACCTGATTGATAATTTCTTCTCAGCTTTCAACATTAATTTTATCCCAAGGGAAGAAAATTCCTCGGTCGACTCCTTAGCAGCCTCGGCTAGTCTGTTCAATATCCCTCTGCTTCCGAAGATCCATGGCGAGGTTGAAATAAGATATAGGCCATCCATCCCGAACAATGTAAAGCATTGGGAGGTATTCGAGGACAATCTTGAAATTAAAAATTTTCTTCAGTCCGTCGATGAGTTTTCTGCATTGCACATTGATCAGGATCTTGACCCAGAAGGTTCCCCTAACCCTGAGGTGTTTTTAAATAAAATTTGCAATCACTAGATTATTCAGCTGCCCAGCAATCACATTCTGAGGGGACTAATCCCTTTAGAAAGACTTTTCGATTGAAATGATGTGGCTGGAAAGGGTAAGGTTTCAAATGAAGATGCTGATACAACCAAATGCAACATTGGCACACAGGAGGAACCTAGGTTTGTCAAATTATCAAGCAGTTTGACCAGAGAACAGAGGGTCGAATATACTGAGTTGCTGAAAGAGTTTGCTGATGTGTTTGCATGGACATACAAAGACCTCAAGACTTATGACACATCTGTCATTGAGCATAAGATCCCACTGAAAGAAGAGGCTAAACCGTTCAGGCAGAAGCTGACACAGATAAATCCCATGTTGTTGCCTGTCATGGAGAAAGAAGTAAAAAAACGGCTAGAGGCCCAGATAATCATCCCCTTGAGATATTCCGAATGGGTGGCCAATTTGGTCTCGGTAAGGAAGAAAAGTGGAGAAATCAGACTCTGTGTTGATTTCAGGAACCCGAACAGGAGCTCAAGGAAAGACAATTATCCCCTACCCAACATGGAACACATATTGCAAAGGGTAACGGGTGCATCGAGGATATCCATGATTGACGGATTTTCTGGTTATAATCATATATCAATCATGCTTGAGGACAGGGAAAAGACAACCTTCACCACTCCTTGGGGCACATTCATGTATGCCAAAATGAATTTTGGACTGATGAATGTAGGAGCAACATTTCAACGAGCCATGGACATAGCCTTCATCGGGGAGAAGGACCAGTTTGTGGTAATCTATCTAGATGACATCATAGTCTTCTCCAGGTCAGACAAGGAGCACCGCTGCCACTTGAGGAAAGTTTTGTTGAAGTGCCAGAGGTTTGGTCTCTCCCTAAATCCCAAGAAATCCTTGTTTGCTATGATGGAGGGAAAATTGCTAGGCCATATAGTATCAGTAGAGGGAGTGAGGATCGATCCTAGTAGGGTAGAGGCAATTCAAACCCTGTCACCTCCTAGATCCAAGAAGGAAGTTCAGGCCTCTTTGGGGAATATTAATTTCTTGAGAAGATTCGTCTCAAATTTTGCTGAGTTGGTGAAACACATCACATCCATGCTCAGGAAGGGCCATGAAGTGAAATGGACCGCTGAACCCAGGGAATCTTTTTTCCAAATAAAAAGAGCACTAGCTGAAGCACATGTGCTGATTAGTCCTAATTATTCCAAACCCTTCCTAGTTTTCTCTTTTGCTTCCTTTGATACGGTAGCAGCAGTGTTATTGCAGAAAAATGAGGAAGGATGGGAGAAACCCATTGATTTCTTCAGCAGGGCGTTAAGGGACACAGAGATCAGGTATGAAATCATGGAGAAGTAAGCCTATTCCCTAGTGAAAGCATTCAAAGCTTTCAGAGTCTATGTCTTGCACTCAAAGGTAATTGCATACGTTCCTTTGGCCTCTGTGAAGGACATCCTTGTACAGCCCGACATTGATGGGAGAAGAGGTAAGTGGATTGCTAGGATCCTAGAGTTTGATCTAGAGATTAAGCCCACTAAGTTGATAAAGGGGCAGGGTTTAGCCAAGCTACTGGCTGAATCCAATTGCAGATCCTTGGGGATTAGCTTCATCAGCGCCTGTTCAGAAAATCCACAAGCTGAGTTGGCCAATAAGAATTCTCAGGATGCCTTACCACTAGCAGCATGCACCTGGTACAAGGATATCTTGTATTTTTTACGAGAATTGAATCCTCCTGATGGAATGGAAAAAAGAAAGGTGAGATCTCTAAAGCTCAAGGCGGTCAGGTATTGCCTCATTGACCAAGCCTTGTACTAGAAAGACCCTCTAGGGGTGGTCTTAAGATGCCTGGACCCGCAAGAAGCCCAGAAGGTTATAATTGATTTCCATAACGGCCTTTGCGGGGGGCATCATTTCTGGAAGACCACAACTCATAAGATCCTCAAGGCTGGATATTACTAGCCTACTTTATTCACTGATGTCTGCAAGGAAATCAGAGTTTGCATCAAATGCCAAAAGTTCTCAGGAAAACAACAGCTCAAACCACTGCCATTAAAGCCCATAGTAGATGCAACACCTTTTCAGCAGTGGGGGTTGGACTTCATTGGAGAAATTCATCCTCCCTCAAGTGGTCAACATAGGTGGATCCTGACTGCGACAGACTATTTCACCAAATGGATAGAAGCTACCCCTACCAGGAGCACTTCTCACAAAGTAATCATCAACTTCCTGGAGGATATCATAGCTAGATTTGGCTGTCCCAGTAAAATCGTCACCGACAATGTTGCCTCTTTCAGGTCTGAGCCTTTGGTTAAGTTCTGTGAACAGTTTGAGATTTCGCTGATCCACTCTACTCCCTATTATCCTCAAGGAAATGGATTGGCGGAGTCTTCCAATAAAAGTCTGATCAAGCTCATTACAAAATTATTGGAAGACAATAAAAGATCCTGGGATTCAAAGCTCAAATTTGCTCTATGGGCCGACCGGGTGACAACAAAAAAGTCCCTGGGCATATCACCTTTCTAACTTTTTTATGGAACAGAGGCTGTCCTCCCTACTCATCTCGCCTTACCTGTGGAAAAGTTATTTCAAGATTATGAAGGAGAGACGGATCATATGATCAGAAGGATTCATCAAATAGTAGAAGTACAACAGATCAGGGAACAGGTGAGAGACACAACTCATAGTCATCAGCAATGGGTCAAACAGGCTTTTGACAAGAAGGTTAGGAAGAAGGAGTTCGAGATTGAGGATTTGGTACTTAAGTGGGATGCACCCAGACAGGTTAAAGGCAAACATAGCAAGTTTGATGCCCTATGGATCGGCCCCTTCAAAATCTCTGAAGTTTTCTCAAACAACACATACCAGTTACACGATCTGGAGGGTGAAGAGGTTCTCAACAGCCCAGTGAATGGGAATTTTCTGAAGAAATGTTTTGCTTGAGCCTTAGACGGCTCCTTTGTTTGTAAATATTGCCCGTTAGTTCTTTGTTCATTTTCTGTTTGTATATTTTCGGCTTAGTAAATGACTCATAGCCCATCAACAAGGCACTGAAACTGCAGAATGAGTTCTTAGAGCATCATAGGGATGACTCTATCCCCCATGGAGCCTATATGTTAGCAACAATTATTGTCTTCGGCATCGGGATATCCAGGTCTGCAGGTTGCATGAGGAGCACCCAAGCGCAGCGCATAGAAAAAGTCCTTTTTGGACTTAAAATCAAGCGAGAGGGTAGGATTATGGTGTCAACGGTCTGAATCCATCCATATGAGCAGATCAGCGATTGGCGGGAAATCGTGAATAAGGAATTTGCGCCAAATTTAACACAATAGATCACGCCCATAGTGTGCAGGGGAGAATAGCAGTCGTCCATCCAGAGGATGCGTGGCGTGAGATCTAGTCGTGTCGGCATTTCGGCATTTAGAAGTTCGAGGGGTGAGAGTTTCATGTTGTTCCACATCTCGAAACCCCGAACCCTGATAGCGTCGAAAGCGCCGAAAGTGGGGCCCGCGGTCACTTGAGAAAGGAAGAGAGTTATGCGAAGGTGCCAAAGCATCGGGTTTTGCCACAGAAGGGAATGTCGCATCCTCCAAGACCAGTTCAGCCCAAATTTGATCCTGGTCCTCGCTAAAGAATTAAATGAAGTTGAACAGAGGTAGTTCAAACCTCAGCTCACTTATCGAATGCAAGGTATGGGGGTTCCGACAGACAGTCTGCCCAAGAAGGTCCTATACATTGATTTTATCCAAAGGGTCATGGCTGGTCCTCATCTGACCAGAGAAAGTCTGCGCACGCCATGTTGGCCTTTAATGTTGCAACTATCTCCCCTGCAGGAGCCATGCGCAGTTAAGGCGGCGTCTGACGAAATTTATCCGTCTGAATTCGGCTGAAGGGACACCACACCTTGGATTACTGAACATGCCTCTGATAGACGATTTTTTCTGAGTATATAGACTCAGTCTTTGTATTTTGTAATCCATCAATGGTTGAGCAAGGCTCCCGGTGGTAAAATTTAATAAAGCACTATTTTCCTGGTTATGTCTGGACTCTTGAGACTTCTTGTCTGATGAATGTTAGTTTTTCTTTCATGTCTTTGTCTACATTGTATTATAACAGCTCGGAATTGGAGAATCCAGTCGAGCGGTAACTATTATAGGATGATGTAGAGTTTGATCACTGTAACAGTTGCACTGTTTCTAATCGGTCTCTGTGATTTTCTTAGCGCTGAACGACTTGGAATTGGAGAATCCAGTCGAGTCCCCTCTCTCAATTTCTTGAATCTCTAAACCAGAGGATCTCGCATTCAGAGTTTTTCTTCTACAAATTACTGAAAGGCCTGTTGCCTGAGGTAGTTTGTCCACTCCCCTCACCAAGTCTTCAACCTGCTCATTTTCAAATCAACCCACTGACTGAAGTTAGATCAAGACCTCCTTTGTTCCTCGCATGTCGGACCCAGTCCCTGAGTTTGAGTGATATATTCTTGAGTCTCTACCCATTTGATCACCCCTTTAAACAAATCATGACATAAAACAAAACTGATGGGCGTCGGGCTCTGCTCCTGCTGCAATCCAAGAGTGACTTCCGTCGCCAACAAGCACCCCAAATTTCCACATGGCCACCACTCACACCATAGAACTGCAAGACAAAATCAAACAAAACAAGGCCCAATTTGACTGTTTTGAGGAATAATTCCATACTCAATTTTCCAAAGTTGAAGGTCGATTTAACCAATTAGAAGAAAAATTTGATAGCAAATTTGGCACCCTCAATGCTACTCTTAACCAATTGTTGAACCGATCTCAAGATCCCCCCTTCCATGAAAAAACTTCCCAATTATATGGTCTTGACTACTACCATAATATGGCCTTTCATTCCAACCCCTTTCATTGTGACCCCCATCTTCCCCAAGTTCAGGTCAATAACTTTTATGGCTCTGATCCCACAGGCTGGGTCACCCAAATGGAGCATTATTTTTATTTGCAGAGAATTACTGATGAGTTAGAAAAAATTCATTATGTTGTCTTCTATATGGATCCTAAATGATGGCAATGGTGGTGGAAATGGAATAAAAATGCACGCCACGGGTATGTTTCTTGGACCTAGTTTTTTATATATATTTATAAACGCTTTGACACCGACACCCACTATTTAGGGCGTTTGACCAAGTTGAAATAATCTGGGACAATGGAAGATTTTATAATTGGCTTTGAACACTTGGCTTTTATAACGAAGGGCATGGTAGATGCTTTCTTTAGGGAATGTTTTATTAGTGTCCTAAAGGATGAAATCTTAGCCCAGGTCCTCATGGCTCTCCCCTAGACTTGGTTGGAAGCTAATAAATGTGCCAAAGAAGCACAACAAGTTGTATTTTCCCAAAATAGAAAACCCTTTTTTCTTCCCTTCCCTTGACCTACCAATCCTTCCCCTAATTCCACCACTACCAAGATCCAAAAATTAACTTGGGTAGAAATGGTTGAATGTCAACTCAAGGGTCTTTGCTATAATTGTGATGAAAAATTTTTTTTGGGGAAAAAGTTTAAGGAACATAATATTTTTATGGATTTTTTTGAGGATGTTTTTGATGAGGAGGTTAAATATTCCCCTATGGAAGAGATACCCCCAACATATGATACTACTCTGGTCACTAATCCACTAGAAGTTGAACCATTGATTTAACAGCACGCCCTCACTAGCTTATCTACTTCCAAAACCCTCAAGTTCATTGGCTAAATTAAGCATATGAAAGTCATAATCATTGTTGACAGTGGAAAAATCCATAATTTTGTTCACCATCGCATTGCCCAGGAAACAAATTGCTATATCTGTGTGGTCAACAATTTTCAAATCATGATTGCTAATGGAAGTTCCATGAAATGTGATGGGCATTGCAAAAATGTGTAGCTACAAATTGGTTAGCACCACTTGAAATATCATATGTTTTCTATTGACATGGGAGGTTATGACATTGTGCTCAGTGTTGAATGGTTACACACTCTGGGTCCCATCCTCATGTATTTTAAGGAATTAATCATGCAATTCCAATAGGAGGAACAAAAATGTCAGTTCCAAGACATCACAGGAGGCTCCCTTGAGATCATCAGTTCCCATCAAATGGAAATCTCCTAATACAAGGTTATTCTGGCATTATTTCCCAACTCCATTCCATCAAGCAAATGAGATTTTTTTTGTGCATATTGACCTCCAATCTATCATCTACCAAAACCAGACCATTTTTACCACTATCCATGGACTTCCCCCTTCCCGCGATGTTCATGATCATTCCATTCCTCTAGTCCCAGGAACCCTTCCTCCCAATGTTTACCCTTATCTTCATCCCTTTTCCCAGAAGAAT
>SNQJ01S0128840.1:46410-58885 GCA_010110895.2 Picea sitchensis | reverse complement strand
TGTTGACCCAAAGGAAAGTTTTGTGGTATGTACAGATGCATGTAAGGAAGGACTTGGGGGAGTCCTCACACAAAATGGACATGTCATTGGATATGAGTCTAGAAAGATTAAGGAACATGAGAGGAACTATGCCACACATGACTTGGAACTTGCTTCCATTGTTCACGCCTTGAGGATGTGGAGGCATTATCTCATGGGGAAGAAATTCGAATTAAGGACAGACCACATTGGCCTGAAGTATCTTTTTGAACAACCAACATTGAATGCCAGGAAAACAAGATGGCTAGATCTTTTAAGTGAATATAACTTTGATATCAAGCATTTCAAGGGAAAGGAGAATAAATTTGATGATGCACTTAGTAGAAGAGTGCATATCATGCATGATGTTGTTGTCAGTATGCATCAGTCACACTTGAAGAGAAGAATTTTGGATGGTCTTGTTACAGACCAGCATTACCTATAGGTAAAGGAAATCTTATAGCAAGGAGATGTACAATAGAAAATAAAGGAGTATGAGATAAAGGAAGACGGATTACTCATGAATAAAAATAGAATCTATGTTCCTAGTTCTGGAGAACTGAGGAATTTGGTATTGAAGGAAATGCATGATGTTCCTTATGTTGGACATCTCAGTTACCATAAAATGATTACAGTAGTAAGCAGTTAGTTATTTTGTCTAGGAATGAAGAAGGATGATTTTGATTACATCGCTCGATGTATGGAATGTCATAAGCTGAAGGCTGAGCATATGCACCCAGCGGGTTTGCTGCAACCATTGCCAATCCCATAGAAGAAATGGGAAGTGATCACCGTGGATTTCATCACAGGATTACCCAGAACAAATAAGAAACATGATTCAATCATGGTGGTGGTTGAAAAATTAACAAAGGCTGCGCATTTTGTGCCTATGAAGACAACGCATACATCGACTAATATTGCAGAAATTTTCATGAAGGAAATTGCTAGGTTTCATGGGATACCTAGGAAAATCGTCTCGAACAGAGATACAAAGTTTACCTCCAATTTCTTGAGGGGATTGTTTAAATTATTTGGCACAAATCTAAACTTTAGCACAACATATCATCCCCAGACAGATGGGAAAATAGAGAGAGTCAATCAAATAATTGAAGATATTTTGAGAATGTATGTGATGGATAAGCCATCTAAGTGGGAAGATTATTTACACTTGGTTGAGTTTGAATATAATAATGGGTATCAAGCTTCATTGATAATGATCCCATTTGAAGCCTTGTACGGTAGGAAATGTGATACTCCAGTAAGTTGGGACAAATCAATAGATAGAGTGGTACTTGGGTCAGAGTTTCTCAAGGACATGGAAGACCAGGTGGTCAAGGTCAAGCAGAATTTGAAGGCATCTCAGGATAGACAACAAGTTTATGCAGACAAGAACATGACAGCTAGAGAATTTAAAGTAGGGGGGCATGTACTTTTGAAATTGAAGCCCAAGAAAAGCTCTTTGAAATTGGGTATTTCTACAAAGCTGGCAGCCAGATTCTGTGGTCCATTTGAAATATTGGACATAATAGATCCAATTGCATACATGATTGCATTTCCTGCTTCCATGAATGTGCATAATGTATTTCATGTCTCTTTACTAAACAAATATGTACATGATCCTAACCATGTTATTGATTGGCATCTAATTCAGGTAGAGACAGAGGGAGATTTTTAGGTTCAGCCAGTGTGGGTATTGGACAAAAAAGTCAAAATGCTCTGGAATCGAGTTATAGAGCTAGTAAAAGTTCAGTGGACCTACTATGGTCCTGAAGATGCTTCCTGGGAGCATGAATATGCCATGAGAGCAGAGTACCCACAACTTTTTGAATAAATTTGATATTTTTATCTCTATTTTGTATATGCATTGAGGACAGTGCCAAAATAAGGGGGAGGGGATGTAACACCCCAGGTTTTGAACCCCCATTTTAAATAATGTATTGTTACAATGATGAGAGGCCAAGGTGCCCAAACAATTATTAAAAGGCCAGTATTCCCAAGACATGTAATGTTTTTTATCATTATTAATAATAAATACATGGTTGGCTGCTAGACAGACAAGGACTAGAGTTATACAGGGCTATGCTTCCATAAGAGAGGGGGATTGAGGGGCTAAGTGTTTACTCCTTTTTTAATTACCCCTTTTTGTCTAAGGGAAGGGATAGGTTACGTGAGCTTCTTGGGGAAGGCCAGGAGGTTCTTGATTCCCCACGAAGTTACTTAAACTCGCCTTTGGTTTGATGGGGTTTGACTGATGGCTTGTTCGTTGATTTCTTGTACGTTCATTATTTTCCCTCATGCACCCACTTACCCATTCATTGATCCATCCTCATCCACGTCTTGGCTTGGGAAAGGGAACCAAACAACTGAAAAATTAGCCACGGTATGGTGGGATGTAGTGGTTGTTGGTGTGATCCAGCCATGACTTGAGGCTTGCATGTCTGAGATGTGTTGGCATGTGTCCATCATTGCTCACAGTTGCAAGTCTTGAGAGTTCCAGCATTGAGATTCTAGACCAGTTGCGCTGGAGCCCGAATAAGAAGAAGGACTGCCTGAGTGACTGCGTGGCAAAGAAGGGTGGAGGTTCATTCTCTTGGGTGGTGCAAGATGGGTAGAAGAGAGATGGGTACTTGGATTGCTGTGAGAGCTGGGAAGCCTGTGAAAGCTTGGGTTTTGAATGGTTTGGGAAGCCAAGTAACACTCTAGAACCCTCCTTATGGATTCATAGCCCTAGCTCGGGGGTGATGTTGTTGTTGAGTTTTGGAACAGTAGTGTCTATGGTTGGGTAGAACGTCCTTGGTCTGCAGCCAGTTGGTGTCATATTTCATAAAGATAAGTGATATCTGTTATGGTATCATTTACATGTATATGAATGTACTTCCATTGTATATTTAATTATCGTTTAATTGAATATTTAGACTATGCATGTTTGTTGACTACTGTTGTGCATGTCGTTAAAGTCTTTTCTTTTATGCATCCTTAAATTTTAAAAAGGTATCGGTAAGAGAAAGAAGTCCAATGGAGGGCTTGAAGGTAGCGTACCCCGGCCTATGGGTGGCTGGGTATGTTACACGGAGTTAGGGGGCTAGGGTAGTCCATCCACCAGGTATGTGGCATGATGAATTCCGGGATGGTGGAGTCGCGAGATGAGATTTATGAATAGATCACCAAGAAAGGAAAGGGAACTTCCCTCAAGTGGATTTTCCAGGAAATATAGGGGTAAAGGATTTGGGATCGAAGATTTCCAAAGTGTCGTTAGGGAATGAAAGAGGATTCAAAATCTTCCCCGACAAAGACGCCAAACTATTATCGCACAAATTGTAGGTTGGAAAAATCCCAACCCAAACCACAAGAGTGTGACAACTGTATGACTACGTAGCCACTGTCACCTTATATAGGCACTGCCCTCGCTTTAGTGATGATAATTAACCACAAGGGGGGGATCTCAGTGACCCTAGGGGGATTGAAATGGAAAGTGAAGATATGGTAAGTGAAACCCATATAGTTCAGATTTGGAGACGGATAAAGGCATGGAAATGAAGTCTTTTGGGTGAAGAATGATTTACAAATGTTGAGTACCTGCACCACGGTGTTAGCCTTTCCCAGAACAAGACAATTGATCAAGATACAAGCCAAATAACCAAGGGGACAAGCAAGTAAATATTTTTGTCCTAAATTGAAGCAATAATCAGTAATAGAATGAGTCGCTAATTGAAGAATTAACCATCAAAAGAATCAAACAATTATTCGATGATCAAGCACTAAACATGTAGATAATATTCCAATACTTAAACACAAGCTTTGATGGTAAAGTAGGGATACAAAATGATGTTATCAAAAATGTGTTAGGAAAGCCTTATGGCTGTAGAAATGTTTTTCTACAGCAGCAATATTTAACCACTAAAATCAGCAAACAATCCACCCAAAAGATAGAAAATGATATGTAGATAAAGTATTGCATCTTATGAGAAAATTTCAATGGTAGATTAGTGAGCAATGAGAGAGTTTGATAGTGTTTTCTGCATTACTAATGGTTGTAGAATTAAGTTAATTATAGAAAGAGAATCACAAGGATAAGCTAGATGCCCTAGTGGCTCAAGAAAGCTAAAATCATGAAGAACAACTAGCAATCTAGACAATCACAAAATCTCTATTTTTCACGTATTTCAATGCAATGATTTTATTTCTCCAATGCAAATTAGACAAGTGCCTTATCAATTGGGTTATGGAGACTCTTGTTTAAGATATAGGGTTTTCAACTTCTCTAGGGGTGTAATCCCTTTTACTTCCTAGAGAATGAAAAACCTATCAAGGTAAATCTAGGAGGGTGTAAGCCCTTTTACTCCTCCTACCAACATTTGCAATAGCTTATCCAATAAAAATTATGATAGAATTAATGGAGGGTGTATGCCCTTATACTTCTCCAAGGGTTTAGACAAGAATAAATATGAAATACGAAAGAAACACCAACAATATGCAGAAATTCCTTACCAATTCCAAGAGATAGCAATATAAACCCTCATCTACCAAGTACATTCCATCACAAAGAGAGAACAAGCAACCAAGAGAGATATCGCACCACTTTTTCTCCAAGAGACAAGTATCAAACATCGAAAAATTGCACAAGACAGAGAGATGTGATTTTCCCAAGAGGGGAGAAAATTTCATCCAAGTGTATGTAATTCTTAAGCATTATGATATGATAAAATGAAATGAAATGACCTTTATTTATACAAGATCGCCTAAAAAAAGTTTGCCCACTTTAGTTAGGGTAAAACACAATTTAGGGAGGCCTAACTCCTCTAATTTCCCCTTTACAAATAAAATTTGAATTTTACATAGGAAACAAGTCCAAAATGATGATGTCATGCCCTAAAAGGGTGACATTTTGGAACTTTGAGCAAGACATTGAGTTGTATGAGGAATTCATGGGGCCTCCAAAGGCCATGTGCCACCATGCCGAGTGTTCTAGTCCTCCAACCATACCAGGCCATCATCAATTCATCACAACCACCAAAACCCTAGCCTTCCATGTGTGACATCATACCCCAAAAGTGCAGTGCAAGGCCTCCAAAGGAAAGTTGTTGGGATGAGGAAGGATAGGAAATTTCCTGTAGGGAATCCCCAAGTTCCTCCAAAAACAACATATCCGACCCAGGTGTCCAAGAGGCAAGGGTGCATCATCCATCATGTGGGATTCATGCCCCAAGTAAAGGTCCAAGTGATCTTGTGCCTTTAAGAAATAACTTCCACCTGTCAAGGCCCTAGAAAGACAAGCAATTTTTCCTCCAAGGGATCACAATTCACAAGAATCATGTCAAGTAATAAATATATAATAAAATAACCACCCAGACATGTGCATCAAGTCCCCCCTCCAAAAATAAACAACTGCTCAAAGATCTTATGGAACTTGCCAAATCCAGGTATGGGAGGCTTTTCATGATGACCTATTGGGTGAATCATTCCCCAAGTCAAGGAGTGTTTCTTAGGTGGACCCTCTCTAACTCATGTGAAGAGTGATAGATGGATGGAGGGTAATACTTTTGGGCATGGGTTTTGTTGACATGCAATGGCTCATATTGTCTCATTTATGGGTGCCTTTGTAGAGGGTGTTCTTCCCTTCATCCAAGATGCAACATTTTCCAAGCAATTTTTTCCATTAGTTTATTAGAGTGCTTCTAGGTTGAAGCTAAAGTAGGTCTTCTACCTAAGAATGGAAAACATTTCCCACCTTAAATCTACCCTGGTCACATTGTGCTTCCCCAAGTTGAAGACGATGTGTGGGACTTCTACCTAAGCATGAAAAACATCACCCATTGTTGGAGCAGGCATTTTTGGGTAAGTTTTGGGAATCGCACAGAAGCAGATCGTGCGACATTTTGGAAAAGGAGTAGTGTGCATGGAAAACAATTAGCACCTTTTAAGGAGTCATCGTGCAAAAGGTAGAAGTTACTTAGGAATTTTGGGACATTTTGTCCACATTGTAAGGGGCTTATCTCTATTGTAATACTATAAATATGTAATGTGGTTTTGGGTAGAAGGTAACTTTTGAGAGTGAAGAGTTGGCTAGTGGTTCATATTGTTGATTGTTCTGGTTGAGTTGTCAAGTATGAGTTGAGTTGAATATCAATAGAGAAGTATGTGTGCACTAAAGCATAGAATGGTTAGGGAAGCTTTGGGTTTTTACTGAAGATCATTGTATGAGCGTAGTGCACATGACTGTAATGGAGATTATAAATGAATGAATAAGAAGCCAGTTGTTGTGCACGTAGCCCAATTTGCGGTGAACCACATTAAAACCTTGTTTCTTGGTGTGTTTCTTTTCTGTGTTATGTTTTTGACACATATGATGGATGGTTACTATAGATCTGTTTATTGTTTGTGGCTACTGCGCAATGATGGTGAATGTTTAGTATTCTGAATATGTCATTGATATATGTTGTTATGATCCTACACATTTAATTTAATGATGAATGAATGAATGGTAAGTGGTGTAATGCCCTGCACAGGGTATATTGCATGATAATTAAAGTTTAATGAATGGACAATTAGCAGAGTGGATCCAGAGATTTATTGAACAGACCGGAAGATATCAAACTATGGTTTTGAGGAATTGGACTCTTGAATTGATTCAACAAGTTAATGCAATTGTACTCAGTCATAGAGTGTTTTTGAAATAGAACTCTTCAAGGTACCACATGAAATATACATGAAATCAATATCTACATGGATTAATATGTTGATGTGCGAAAAAAGCGTGATGACAATGGAATCTGATTTCTAAGCGGATTCTTGCACATAGGGGAACTAGGGGCTGACCAGGGAATGATTTGAGCATAGAAAGCGATGAAACTGAGGGATGAGGAATGTATGGACTAAGGATGTCGAGTAAAGAATATTGTGTGACGAATGAAGAAATTGGAGTATTGCGCAGTGGTAAGAGGTTTAGACTGAATAAGAAGAGGATTGTGTCTAAGAGAGAATGGCAACACAGTGAGATCGAGGAAAGAGACGCTGGTGGAATATTCGAAATCAAACGAATTCTGGGAAAAGAAGAAAATATCCTTTATCTTAGTCCAGTAGAAGATGATATCGCCCAAATCATACTCTCCATCAAACACACGACCTCGTGGGTGTCACCAAGAACTAAGGTAAGATCAGAAGTTTTGTCAATTGTAGTTAGTAGAGGAAGTAATCAAAGTAGTGAAGGTAGTATGTTGAGTCAAAATCAATTAGTGGTATCAGGAAAGAATATCGCACAGAATATGATGGCGGGGGTAGATCCCACCTTGAGGATGCCTCTTTTCCAAGGGGTTGGTTCAAAAAACCCAAAACAACATATGTTCATCTATGACACGATATGGACTATGAAGAATTTCTAGGATGATGATGTGAAGATTGCACAATTAGCAACAACTTTAAGAGATTGCACACTATTATGTTATATGAAATATCATAATACTACACCTGCGAGTCAGATGAGAACATTTGCAGAGGTAAGACAAGACTTGTTGAAAAAATTCTAGAAGCCGAAATCCCAGTCACAGTGCATTACAAACATAGATGATTTCAATGGCTAAATTTCACAAATGGGCTAATTTTCCATGGTTTTCCCAAAAAAGGATTCACTAATTTCCATTTTTTTCTAAAAATGATTTGCCAAAATTCCATAGAATAAAATTATTTTACCTTAAAAATCGCCAACATTTTATAGAAACTATATAAAATCATTAGAAATTTGAATATTTTTACAAAACTATCACCAAACATTTTACATTTTGCATATTAAGGACTAGTAATATTAGCCCAGGTTTTTACATTTTAATATAAATTTTCATCCTTAAAGTTATCCCTGATTACAAACCTGAAGGAAATTAAGCATATAGTAAATGAATTAGTATGGGACTATGATAAAAGGTTTAAGATATTGAAAGACCGACTAACATTCTAGATTCCAAATGAACATCACAGATAATGGTTTATTGTAGGTCTATTGCCCCATATACACTACCCTTTGACACAACAGAACATTGCAATGCAGTCCAAAGCTCTGAAAATTGTGATGAAATTGTAAGCGTCCTCTGTAGGAGAGATTAATGTGGGGATGGATCAAGTTTGGTCACAACTGGATGCATTGACTATTCATTTGCAGGAAATTCTGAAAGGAAAATAAAAGCGCGAGGGATTTTGTTGTATCACCTGTAAAAAAGGCCATCATAAAGATAAGTGTCCAACATTCTAGCATTACTTGAATATAGGATCCCCAAATTTATTAGGGTTATGGTGTGAAATTTGCAAGACCGTGGGTCACCACCCTCATATTTTTCCATTGATACATAAATACCAGAGCATTGTGAGGAATTTTTTTTGTAATTTCTTTAAGTCTGTCGGGCATGATGAGAAGGATTGTCGCGCATTGGACCTGATGAGAGAGCACATTGAATATTCTTATAGAGTCCAAGGTGATAAATAAGAAGGAAGAGTCCCACAATTTAATACTCCCAGAGGAGGTTATAATCAAGGAGGAAGATGAGGCTTTAGAGGCCGAGGATGAGGAGGATTAGGTCGAGGAAGATGAACTATCATATGTTACAATTTTAATCATCCCGAACACTTAATGTGCGATTGCCCAAATATTTGCATGATATGCACATATTTCATAGCACTAGACCATGAGACGTAAGCTTGTCCATAGTTAATAGCAAAATGGAAGGAAAGAAGGAACTAGAACCAATCCCAAAACATACAGATGATAGCAACAGAACAATGTGACGATCAATCTGGAATAACAACAGTTATGTGCGGAGGAACGAGAACCTGAGTGGATGCAATAGATCAAGGCAATAGAATTCATCGGTGGGTAAGGAAAGCAACATAACCATTACCATTGTTTGATCCTAGAAAAGAGAAGGAAACCTACCAGAAAGAAAGAAAATAATTGATGGGAGAAGACTAGATAACATCAAATTCGATTGTGCCACCCTAGTATGACAAACAACCATTGTTTGATATGCCTCCAGTATATGACCATTCAGAGAAGCAAGTTTAAAAAGTAAGTACATTACAAAGTTTCTTCAGAAGTTGTTTAGAATTAATGAAAGATGAATATACTTTAAGTAGTATGTGTATAATGATTTACCATTGTTCCCACAACAAAGAGAAACATGTCGCACATAGAGAACTTAACCAGGTGCATAGTAAGAAGCGAACAAATAGGGAGTTCAAGATTAATGCATAGATAGGAGCTTACGAAATGGAAAATATAATTCTGGATTTGGGGTCTGATGTAAATGTTATCTCGAGAAAAAATTGCGAGATGATGGGCCAACCAAAACTGACTTGTTCACCTATCCAGTTAATATTATCGAACTAGCATAAGATCGTTCCAGTTGGAAGGCTGACATGAGTAAGTGTCAATATTGATGGAGTGCGCAATATAGCAGACTTCGAAGTGATTTACATAGTAGATGATAATACACTTTTTCCATCACTATTGGAACTTGATTGGGAATTTGATAATTAGAAAATCATTTACCTAAAGAAGAGATAGATTGTATTTGAAGTGGAAGACTTGAAGGTTACCGTGTCGTTAGACCCCACTGAAGGACGAAGGTATGTAGAACCAACAAAGGGATAATAACCTGATAATTTGTATAATATGACCACACTAATGGAAGACTATGTAATTCCTAAAGCTAAAGGCATACTTAGTTGGAGGGGTATCAACTCATGTGCATTAGACTCAGAAGAAGCCTTGGAGAATTGGAAACAAAGACTACATGAAGTGTCGACAAGGAAGTGTGCTTGAATTACCTGTGCATTGAGATAGATTGGAACTGAAATAATATAACCTCCAAGGTATGATGGATTAATTGGTCTAGTTTATTATATAAAAGAGTTTGAGTTTCATATTAGATAAAAAAATACTACTAGATTTGGATGTTGCGTTGAAAGAAACCCCTATGCGATGGTGGGGTTCACACAAAAATGGCATAAAAAAGTGGCAGCAATGAAAAAGGTTATTACAAGTCATATTCAGGACAGAAAATGAAATATCATGATGAAGTATAGTGGATTAAGTTGTCCAATAGATCATGTTATGAAGTGTATTGTGCAGTGAAGATCAGTACCTGAAAAAGAATGGATGCATTTATTTGTGCATACTTTGTACACTACTCCGAAGAATTGGTACATAGCACTAGAAGTGCACAGAGGGACATGAGATTGGGAAGAGTTGACCAGGAAATTCAAGGTAACATTTAGTTTTGAAAATAATAATAGGTTGATTGACTGAGTCTTGTAGGTGATCAAGAATAAGATTTTTACGGCAGAATTCCCAATGTATAGTACACCTAGGGTTACTGTGACAGTTGAAGAGGTCTTGCGTTGCTATAATGTTGTAGAAGAAAACCAGAAGGATGAAGACCCAAGAAATTTGTAGATATATGAAACTGGAGGGGAGCGCGCAGTAGAAGGACAAGATATTGAGTCATATATATATATATATGTGTGTGTGTGTGTGTGTGTGTGTGTGTGTGTGTGTGTGTAAATCCCTTAATAACGTGCAAAGTGAACATAGGTACAGAAGATAAACCTAAGTTTTCCAGCATAGGAGACTATTGGAGTGAGGAAATAGTTGAAAATATTATCGAATTGTTGCGTGAATACTAGGATCTGTTTCCAATGAAGTTCTCGGAGATGAAAGGAATCACTGGAGAATCAGGAGAAATGAATATTTCGACAAAACCATATGTGAAGCCCGTGTGACAAAGACCCTATATAATGAACATGAAATATAAGTAGAAGGTAAAAGAAGAGATGGATAGAATGTTAGAGGCTACAATTATAGAACCTATTGAAGAATCAGAGTGGATCATCCCAATGGTGGTTCAAGACAAGAAAATAGGAGGAATTAGGATATGCATAGATATAAGAAAGTTGAACAATGCATGTTTACATGACCCTTTTCCGACGCCTTTCACAGATAGAGTATAAGAGAATGTAGGGGGCCAAGATGCTTACTCTTTTACAAATGGATTATCAGGATACCACCAGATCAATATTGTGCAAGAATATTGATATAAGACGACCTTTGTGACAGAAAGGGGTTGTTACCAGTACATCGTTATGACATTTAGTTTGAAGAATGCACTGACCATATTTTCCAAAGTAGTTGTTGCAGCTTTCAAAGAGTTCATTCATAAGTTCTTAGAAGTGTACCTAGATGATTGGACAATATTTAGTCTATTAAAAGATCATGTTGAACTTATGCACTTAATGTTGGATAAGTGTAGGCATTACCATATCTCATTGAATGTGAAGAAATTCATTTTTTGTGTGACTTTTGGAATTTTTTTGGGCCATGTGGTGTGTAAAAAAGGATTGTTAATGGAACCTACAAAGATAGTTGTGATTGTTGATTTTCCACCACCAACTTCAGTGCGACAGTTGAAATCCACATTGGGTCATACATGCTACTATAAAAAGTTCATCAAAGGATATGCGCAGATTACAACCCCTATGGAGAAGTTGTTGAAAAAGGAAGTGAACTATCAGTGGAATGATGAATGTCAGAAGAGTCTAGATACATTGAAACAGAAGATGGTCATTTTGCCAATTCTAGTTTTTCTTGACTGGAGCAAGGAATTCCATGTTCATGTGGATGTATCGTCTATAGCATTACACGCAATTTTGGTGCAACTAGGTGAAGGAGAGATACACCATCTGATTTCATTCGCCAGCTGGAAGTTATCATTTACAGAGAAAAACTACACTACGATAGAATTAGAAAGTTTTGTGATGGTGTATACCTTGCAGAAGTTCAGACATTACCTACTTGGGTCTCATTTCAAAATGTATACAGAACATTCTGCACTGAGATACCTAGATAACAAGCTAGTGTTGGGGGGAAGAATATGTAGATGGTTGTTATTATTCCAAGAATATGACTTTGAGGTGATCATGAAACCAAGAAATTTTAACTTAGGACTGAACCACTTGTCGTACATACTCTTAGGAGAATATGGAGGAAACTTGGACAATTTACTAGATGTGCACCTATTTGCAATTTAGATGGTGAATGACTATTTTCAAAACATAATTCATTTTTTTAGTGCAAGAGTATCCCCATCAGAATTCACGGTGGCATAGAAGAAGTAGCTAGTAGTAAAGGCAACAAACTACCAGTTCATAGCAATGAATTTACACAAGTTAGGCGCATATGGTGTTATGTGGCATTTCCTATTAGAGCATGCAATAATTATGGTAATGCCAGAGGAACGTGAAGGGGTTGCAGGAGGTCACTATGTGGGAAAGGAAATAGCTCATAATATTTTGGTTGTAGGACTATGGTGGCCTTCTCTTCACAAAGATGCTAAGGAATTATGCCAAAGTTGTGATGTTTGTCAGAGACTTAGAAATTCATCAAGAAGAGATGAAATCCCCTTAGTTCCACAAGTGA
>SNQJ01S0128840.1:30980-42068 GCA_010110895.2 Picea sitchensis | reverse complement strand
ATATGGATTATTTCTTCCCTTTTCTTGGTTTTCCATCCTAGGGTAACATATTTATCCAAAGAGAGGTGGTGATGGTTGGTTATTACATCCAAAGGCATATCTTCCTTAGCTCTAATCTAGAGAGGTGTTTGGATTTCTTCTTCCTTATACTTCTTGAATTATTCTGCCCTCATTTCCTCATTCCTTAGTCATGATGAAAATGACATCAATTGAACATCCCCTACATGTGGATTGGGATTCCAATTGTATGTGTGTGGTAATATGGGGTTATGTAGGTAGAATTCACATAGTCTAGCTCTTTCCTCCATGTTGCAACCCTGATATACATCCAAGAAATCCTTGGGGGTATCAAGGTTGAATTTCACCAATTTATCCAAGTGTGCAATATGATTCTTATGCCACTGTTATTTTAGGAATAATGTGTATGTCCTATCTGGTGTTCTGCATTCCAACATTTCACAGACACTTTAGCTACTGTCTTGATTGCGACTTCCATAATTTCCACATGGTCATTTTTATCCTACAATTCTCTTTTTGTCTTGTTTAGTTGTTGCAACTTCTAGTTTTCCACCTTTAACTTCTGTCTATATTCCACTTTTTGCATTGTCATGATATGAATTTTTTCCTGCACGAGTTGGAGATGCTACTCCAACTCTTGATAATCCTCTTCTTTTTGTTTTCCTTTGTTGTCTTCTACCACTCTTTTCCTTTCGATGAAATCAACCTTGGCCTTCTCTAACTCTAATAAGGTTGCAAAGAGGATCTTATCTATAGGGATGTTTATCTTAGAGGTCTCTTCAAGTGGTTTTTCTTCTTTCACCAATGTCTCCTCTTGAGGATCCTTCCCCTTTGTTTCTTTTGGTAGTTCTGGACTAGGAGAATCCTTAACCTCTTCCACTTGGGGTGTAATGGTGAGTGTAGTAACTGGTATTGGGATTTTATTCTTTTGATTCTTCTTGATTCTATTGGATCTTCTTCTCTTGGGCTACACTCATTCTACAATAGTTATTTTTAAGGGACCGACAGTGGGGTTCCCTAGAATAGTCAAAGCATCAACCACATCCTTGTATTTTTCATCTATTTTCTGCTTTTTCTCTTTCTTTTGTTGTTTTTATCTTTTGGGCCTAGTGATTCTCTTAGGTTCTTCCCCCTTTTTCCTCTACTCTTCAATCATTGCTACTTGTGCCTCTTCAAATTCTTTCAGATCCATATTTATGAAATCTACCCACAAAATTATGTTCTTTAATTGTTTGAGGGAATCTAAAACTATCAATTTTATGAGCCCATGATGCGCTAACAACTCTTGTTTTCCATTCTATAACTTTAAACTCATTTCCTTTAATGAATGGAGAAGGAATTAAGGGATGATCAAGTTATAGTGCATTTCCTGATTTGGAGGATGTCTAAGATGGTGTAATAGTCTAAAGTGGTAAGCATATACCACAATCATCCCCCCCTCACATGTGATGTATTTGATGATATGATAAGCCACTTTTGTCCATGGATGAGGGAGGATTTCCCTTTTAATGCCATTTTTTTCCTCATTAGGTTTTTCATTTGGAAGGAAAAATGTCTTCTTGGCATTAATGGCTTATTTCCTCTCCTCTTTATCCCAAGGGAGGCCCAAGGGAAAACTAGATACCCTAGTGATGGAGGATTCATTTATTCTCATTACGAATCCGCTTATTGTGGTCACATATTATTGTTCTTGTATATTATGGAAATTCTTAGCAAAATATATGGCTACCTCATCATCACATCCTCTTAGTATTTCAAAGTATCCCAACCAATTACATTTCTGAAAAATTTCTACTATCTTGGGATTGTCATAAACCCTAGAAGGTTTTGTTGGCTCTCTCCTTTTGAATCCAAATCCCATAGTTTATGTTTATGGGTTAACTTCTAAAGGATGATGTGTTGAGTCTTTGAAGGGAAAAAAATGGGAGAGATAAATACTAGTTACTTGTTTCCTGTAGAGGCACTTGTTTAGAAAGTATAATAGTTTGGGTTTGTTTTTAGGAAAACATGGTGACTAGAAAATTTTCAAAAAACAAATTCTTAGAAGAAAAGAGAAATAAATGAGGGGTTCATTTAACAACTTCAGGTCGGTATAGTCCTTCTACAGGCGTTCCTATAGAAACTGTGAAAACATATTTCTCCAGGAACTGTGTGAGTCGTGTTTCTACATAATGTGATTTCTAAAAAACTCATGCAAATTCTAGCATTTAATGATATCGACCATGGGTATACAAACTTTGACAATGTCTGAGAGGATTTTAACACATGGAGAGATGGTTATTTGTTCTACAGGACTATAAGAATCAGGTTTCTACAAGATGTATTTTTTTTATCCAAAACTCATACAAACCCTTAGCAGTACTGAATTCGACCTCGATTTTTGTGAACCATAGAATTTGAAGCAAATGCTGAGAATATTTTTACAACTGTAGAGCTACTTCTTTTGTCTATGAGAGTTTCATGGCTACCTTCCTGGAGCATATTTTGATTCTTTGAATGAGTGCTTTTCTTTTCTTCCTCACATGCAAGCTCATTTCCTTGCATAGGACATCATGAACTTCACACCCCTTTCTTCACAATTCAAAATGGTGCCTCAAAATCCCCTTTTTACTCTAAGTTACGCCCAAATTATAGATTAGAGCATTGTCTTGTATCAACTATCGATCTAATTTTTTAACGACTCCTTAATTTGTGATCTCGACTCATAGAAACGATCCTTTACTTAGATTACTTAAATCCACATGCCAATCAAATCTTGGCATGAATTATGACCACCCCCAAACTAACAAGATGTAAACGTCCTTGTTTTTGTCATCATATTTAGATTTTATAAATGTTTTAACCATTTGAAATAAGCATCGATAAAATTGTATGAGGCCTAACTGAATGTCAAGAGGATAGATAGTTGTGTTACCTTGATTACCTTTGCATGCATTTGATTTTGTTGTTTTGTAGGTGGCTGGAGTAATTATAGTTGGTATTGATGGTCATCATTCAGTGGTTGATTCGTGTTTTGATGATGTTCGGTTCCATTGATTGATATTATTGTTGAAGATGTTCTCATTGATATGGGTGCTTCAAATTTATTTTATAGAAAGATCTCTGATATCGTGGCTTCCAAGCATTCTACATGATACATAGATTTTTATAGAAATGTAGTTTTTTTATGATGAAAATTTTCTACAAGATACAAAGTATCCTGTAGTTATATATTTTTGTTGTCTCGATGATTGCATATGATGTATAAATGTTTGGAGAAGGTTGTTTTGTTGCTGACATTAACAATTGAATTGCTGATGTTGTCTTGATCCTTAAATGTTTTCCTTTATTTGTTAGAAATGACCTTGTAGGTTGATCCTGTAGAATCATATAGGATGATCCTGTAGAACTTTGTAGTATAACCTTGTAGGTTTCTTTTAAAGGGTAGAACGTAAAATATTGAATATGGAAAGTGGTATCGATGAATGATGAAAATGAAAAACAAGGATAATTGAATGGAGATGATTAGAACGTTTCTTGTATGGATGATGAAAGAAAATTGAAAATGTTTACTGTTCTTATTGAGTTGTTGTTGATTGTTGATTTCATTGTTGTGAAGATGGTTACAACAAATGAAGTGTTTGGTACCTGCAAAATAAATCATTTTAGATATGAGACTGCCTCCATTGGAGGTTTTCACCCACATAACTTTCCTAAAATCGTTTTGTTCTTCTTTTTTTTCTCATCATTTGGATGGATTGAGAGCAGCTTTGTTATCAATCACATCCAAATTATGTGTTTTTTTTGTCTCTATGAATTCTTCTCTTGTCAATGTCTTGTTGTAAACTTTTAGCCTGAATCCATTTACTAACAAAGGTATTATTTCTTCATCAATGGTTCTGATCTGTACTGAACCTTTATCATAGCATTTTTTATTGGTATAAGGTCCTAACGATCTGGTCATTAGCTTCCCCTTGACGTATATGAATCTTGAATCATATAAGAGGGCCCAATCCCCCTCTTTGAACTTGTTATGTTTAATTTTATTGTCATTCAAACCTTTTTTCTGTTGTTTCACTACTTCATTGTTCAAGAGTGCTTGCATTATGTACTCATATAAGGAATTTATTTGATTCAATATTTCTCTTTGTGTTGATGGTAAGTCCATGTCTAATTCATTTATTGTCCTCAATGTATGGTATTCAAATTCAATAGGGAGCATGGCCTTCTTACCATAGTCTAACTTAAAGGGTGTGATCCCAATGGTATTCTTCAATGTGATGTTGTATTCCCATGCTACTTCTGTGAGATTCTTTGATCAATTTTTCTTATTCATGCTCACATTTTTGGTGAGGATGTTTTCTAGTTCTTGGTTGGTGACTTCTGCCTACCCATTTGCTTGTGGATGGTAGGGTGTTGACTTCTTATGCTATATGTTTTGTTCCTTCACGATTTCTTCAATAAGTATGGATGTAAACTGAGGTACTTGTTCCATGAATAGCTCTCTTAGATAACCAAACCTTGAGAATATGCATAGCTTTGAATTCATTAGATTCAGTGGCATATTTCATAGCTTTGAATTCAGCCCATTTTTTCATATAGTTAGTGCATACCAATATGTGCTTCTTTTTCCTTGATGGAGGATCAATTTGGCCTATGAAGTTCATGCCCCACTTGTCAAATGGTTCCAATGATACTTGGGTTTGTAAAGGCATCTCATTCCTCTTTTTAGGCTTCCTCATTCTTTGAAATTCATCACAATGTGAAGTATATTGTTGATCATCTCTTTGTAGGGTTGGACAATAGTATGCAGGTTGTAAGATCTTGTAAGTTTTCCCCTTTGATTCATAATTCCCTCCACATGGTTTATTATGACAATCATAGAGGTTATCATGAACCTTATCTTCTCTTATGCATCTCCTCAAAACTTGACTTGGGAAGAGTTTGAATAGATAACCAACTACCCAAGTATAGGCCTCTTACCCCCCATTTCTGGGGGTAACTAAGGAGATGATGTCTTGAGGCCCTTAGGTTGCAGACATGTAGTATTGAGAGATAGACCAACAGGTAGATCCCCATATCACACCACCATTCACCACACCATATTTTCTCAAAGAGGATGACGGGTCTTTCTCCATGAGGTAATGAGTCCAGTGTTGTGGTAAGTGTCATTTTAATAAATGAAGCATTTGAATATGTTGCAAAGGGTTCTTCCTTGATTTTGAAATTTTTTTCTTGTAAATTATTCTATTTTCTTTATTTCACCTTGGTGGTTGACATTGTTTTCCTAGTAAGTGGTCACCCTCGAGAAAAGGGTTGCTATGGCATGTCCCCTTGATGATTCATCGTACCATTCCCACACATACTTGCCACCTTCCATGTTTCTCTCCTTTCATTTCTTCATCTTTTGGCTTTTCGAGCCACAATGACCCTAGAAGTGATTGTACCTCATTTCATGGGAAGAAGGGGCTGAAGGCCCATAGGTTTGTAGCTAGAAAAAAGATAAGAGCCAATCATAAAAATTCCATATTCTCACCCAGGGATCCCGAGAACTTTGAAATGTTTCTCAAAAAAATCGAGGGACTTGTAAAATAAATAACTAATTGAACATGCCAACCAAGGTAGAGTGTGTGTGGTTGTTGGGACACAGTGGGAAGACCCAGGGTTAATCATTAATAAACCAAAAAAACCCTTAGACACCAACCCTTTCGGAATCACTTGCAAGCAAGTGAAGACTCACCTGAGGCATCTAGAGGGGATGTAGGAACCAATTTTCTACAGTGATGAGGGGAAGTGAGGCATTCAACGTTACCATACTATGCATTGTCCATTCATTAACATTTAATTATCATGCAATATTCCATGTCTGTGACATTACTCCACTTAACATTCATTCATTCATCATTAACTTAAGTGCATAGGATCATAAAAACATATATCAGTGACATATTCAAAATACTAAACATTCATCGTCATTGCGCAATATCCACAAATAGTAAACAGATCTTTACTAACCATCCATCATATGCGTCAAAAATATAACACACATAAGAAGCACATCAAGACACAAGGTTTTAACGTGGTTCACCCCAAACTAGGCTACCTCTACAATGGTTGGCTTCTTATTCATTCATTCATAATCTCCATTACAGTCATGCACACTGTACTCATACAATAATCTTCATTAAAAACCCAAACCTACCCTAGTTGTTCTATGTTGCAGTGCACACATACTTCTCTATTGATCTCCAACTCAACTCATACTAAAAAAATCATCCAAAACAATCAACAATACGAACCATTATCCAACTCTTCACTCTCAAAAGTTACTTTTTACCCAAAACCCCATTACATATTTATAGTATTACAATAGGACTAAGCTCGTTACAATGTGGAAAAAATGTCCCAAAAATCCTAACCGACTTCCTCATTTTGCACGCTAAGTCCTTAAAATGTGCTAACTTATTTCCACACATGTTGTTCCTTTTCCAAAATGTGATGCCATCTGCTTTTGCGTGATTCCCAAAACTTACCTAAAAATTATTTCTCCAACAACCCCCAAACACTAACTGGTGGCTTGTCCCGAGCCACTTATGCATGATACTTCCCTTCATTGTGGGATTGGTCACCAAGAAGTCCTGAATTGTTTGCTTAGCAGTGGCAACCTTCCCCTTCACCTTTTCTTCTTTATTTGCTAACTCTTCTTCTACTTGTGTTGTTATTGGGCCCTGTAGCTTCTCGGTAGTCTCCCAGACGGCTTGTTTCACCACTCCTTTTGTAGCTATGAGATCTTCCGCTACCTTATATACCTCTTCCTGTAATAAATCGATGCTATGTGCAAGAGCCTAATTATTTTCTCTCATCTAGTTCATTTCAGAGTATAGCTTCTTGTTTTTTACCATTGCTTTCATCTTATCTTCTGGTGGAAATTTTCTCATTGTTTCCTTAAAATTCTATGATTTCTGCTTCACAACTTGAATTTTCTTCCCAATTGCTTATAACTCGACATATTCTATCAACCGAGTCCAGAATTCTATGCTTTATTCACAAAGTTTGGCACACTATGCTTCTAAACTCTTGATATTCCCAACAATCGTGTTCACCATAGTGTTCCTTTTCTCTCTCTCCTCAGGTGGAGCACCTATCATTGGGCATGCTTCCAATTCTATAATATTGAGCGAAAGCCTTGAATATCTTCACCGATCTTTGACACCTGCTCTTCTATCGGAGTATCCACCTCCATTGGTACTTTTGGAAGTTCCTTGTACACTTGTTTGAATGTCTGCTGCATCTTCTCTACCTTCTTCGTAGCCTCGTCTCTTTCCATGGTTACTCTATTGTAGTCGAGATGCAATGCTACGTTCTCTATTGAACCAACTCATTGGAGGTATTTTCTTCCTGTAGGTCAAGTTCTCTTGTAACGATGACCTACAATCATTATAATATCTCTATTGGAAACTTTGAAAAATCTAAGTCAATGTGACTTAAGGATTGCGCATGCTCCTGCATCTCGGTCAATGTGAAATCTATCGCCCTCAATGCTATATGTACTATCCTACGCTCTCCTACTACTTCTAATGATTGAAAGACTGTCGACCTCACTTTTGTATTCTGTGTTGTGCTTGTTGTCTATGTATCTTCTACCTGTCATGCTGGCGCAATCCTTGTTGTTTCTAACATCTGGTGCAACTCAACCATATGCTCTTGCATATTTCTTTTCATCTCCTCTTGTTATTGTGTTATGTAATGAAACACGTCATCCAAAACTTCCTTAACCTGATCACCAATATTTTCTAGATCATCCTCCATTAGTGCTTGTATATTCGATTCCTTCACATCCTTCCTCTTCTTTATCTGTGGCACTGATTTTCTTGTGTCAATATCTTTTATTTTATCCACTGGCATTGTACAGTCTTCCCTTTTCCATTTCTTGGCCCTTCTTCTTCTTCTCCGCTTGGTATTTCTTCAACCTCTAGTGGTTTTATTTATGGTTTCTCAGTCTCTATCGATGGAATTTTCTAATTTGCGTCCTAGTCTTCCATGGTTAGTCCCATTTCTTCCTATGTTATCCTATACTTCATGACCAACCATTCCTCTCTTGGATCCTTCTTTACTTGAATGTAGAGATGGTGGTGATCTATCTTGAACCTCACAATTGAATTATATCCTTCTACTATCTGTGGATATATCTACAATGTATCCTGAATACACTGCCTAATGGTCTCCTGGTAAATATAAAAATAAATATTATTGTCTAACTATCACGCCTTATGTGTAGTATGCCACAAGTTCTCATATATTGCGACCAAGCATGTCTTATCGTTTGCTCCCAAAAATTGCATGTCATCCAACTCCCTCCATGTTGCTAATGCAATTAAAATTAATAACAATGCGTAGTGAAATTCAACACCTTTATCTTGTGCCTCTTCACATCCGATCAAGAACTAGTTGAGAAAAAATGTCGCCCAGTTCATATGTACACCCTCGATGCACTTCTCGGTTGTCGTTATTACTGCCACTGGTACTTGGTCGTTTCGACACTTTCTTAACAACTTACAAGTCAATAGTTGTGTCACAAACATCACTGGGTCGCATATGCTCGCTACATCCAAACTGCACACTCCTTTATGTGTATGAAACTTCTCTCTCATGTTCTATGATAAATACTTCTCATTCCTCTTGTTTAAAAATAACAGGGAGGGGTCCTCCCCTTGTGATGGTAGTCCAATAACTCACACAATCAATTATGTGTCAAGGGAGACCGACCTATCAAGCCATAAGTAACCTTCGTGCATGCAACTCAACAACATATTTGCGCATGCATTGATCTTTGTGCTCCTTCTGAAATGCGGTATGTAAAATAAATTCAAGATGCCACCCTTCCCCAAACCTGTTTCCCATATTTGTGGCTCTATCATGATCATCTGTTTTTTTGCGCTGATGTATTTTTTCAAATACTTTCTCGATGCTAGTTCTAGGAATTTCTTCTCGTCCGTAATATCATGCTCTACATACTTTAAATTCGGTATCAGTCCTACCATGTCTTCTTCCACGATCAATCCAGGTGGGATTTCTGGCTTCACAAGAGGATACTTAACATCTTTCGACAACTTGACTAGATTCGTTGTATCCTTCCTTGGTGGTATGTAATCTATTGGAAATATCCTCTCTGATGAGGATGACCCTAGGATTTCTTCAATTATAGGTATTGGTGTTGGATGAATTTTTTACTTCCTTGGTGTTGATGGTGATGTCGCTACTACCTTGGGTGGTGCCATCTCTTTCTGCAACAGTCTCCCTACAACTAGCACCTACAACTATACAAAACTCTCTCGGCTCTAAAACTCCTCCTCGCTCATATTTCTATTGAAACTGTAATCGATCGTAACATTTCCTCGTAAACCCTTATCTTTATCCTTGGCCATCCAAACCTTATACCTTCTGACTACATTTTTGAACAAACATAGCACAATTGTGTCCACGTTGTAGTCTCTGACTGGCTCTACCTCGGTCCATCTGGTTAAATAGTTTGTCGCAATAATTATGTACCTATCTCTCGCCCTCTTAGATGGAGGATTAATTGGACCTACAAATTCCACTGCCCACTTATCAAATTCTTGCAATTTCACTTGTGGAACTAAGGGGATTTCATCTCTTCTTGATGAATTTCTAAGTCTCTGACAAACATCACAACTTTGGCATAATTCCTTAGCATCTTTGTGAAGAGAAGGCCACCATAGTCCTACAACCAAAATATTATGAGCTATTTCCTTTCCCACATAGTGACCTCCTGCAACCCCTTCACGTTCCTCTGGCATTACCATAATTATTGCATGCTCTAATAGGAAATGCCACATAACACCATATGCGCCTAACTTGTGTAAATTCATTGCTATGAACTGGTAGTTTGTTGCCTTTACTACTAGCTACTTCTTCTATGCCACCGTGAATTCTGATGGGGATACTCTTGCACTAAAAAAATGAATTATGTTTTGAAAATAGTCATTCACCATCTAAATTGCAAATAGGTGCACATCTAGTAAATTGTCCAAGTTTCCTCCATATTCTCCTAAGAGTATGTACGACAAGTGGTTCAGTCCTAAGTTAAAATTTCTTGGTTTCATGATCACCTCAAAGTCATATTCTTGGAATAATAACAACCATCTACATATTCTTCCCCCCAACACTAGCTTGTTATCTAGGTATCTCAGTGCAGAATGTTCTGTATACATTTTGAAATGAGACCCAAGTAGGTAATGTCTGAACTTCTGCAAGGTATACACCATCACAAAACTTTCTAATTCTATCGTAGTGTAGTTTTTCTCTGTAAATGATAACTTCCAGCTGGCGAATGAAATCAGATGGTGTATCTCTCCTTCACCTAGTTGCACCAAAATTGCGTGTAATGCTATAGACGATACATCCACATGAACATGGAATTCCTTGCTCCAGTCAAGAAAAACTAGAATTGGCAAAATGACCATCTTCTGTTTCAATGTATCTAGACTCTTCTGACATTCATCATTCCACTGATAGTTCACTTCCTTTTTCAACAACTTCTCCATAGGGGTTGTAATCTGCGCATATCCTTTGATGAACTTTTTATAGTAGCATGTATGACCCAATGTGGATTTCAACTGTCGCACTGAAGTTGGTGGTGGAAAATCAACAATCACAACTATCTTTGTAGGTTCCATTAACAATCCTTTTTTACACACCACATGGCCCAAAAAAATTCCAAAAGTCACACAAAAAATGAATTTCTTCACATTCAATGAGATATGGTAATGCCTACACTTATCCAACATTAAGTGCATAAGTTCAACATGATCTTTTAATAGACTAAATATTGTCCAATCATCTAGGTACACTTCTAAGAACTTATGAATGAACTCTTTGAAAGCTGCAACAACTACTTTGGAAAATATGGTCAGTGCATTCTTCAAACTAAATGTCATAACGATGTACTGGTAACAACCCCTTTCTGTCACAAAGGTCGTCTTATATCAATATTCTTGCACAATATTGATCTGGTGGTATCCTGATAATCCATTTGTAAAAGAGTAAGCATCTTGGCCCCCTACATTCTCT
>SNQJ01S0128840.1:7320-20321 GCA_010110895.2 Picea sitchensis | reverse complement strand
TCACTTGTGGAACTAAGGGGATTTCATCTCTTCTTGATGAATTTCTAAGTCTCTGACAAACATCACAACTTTGGCATAATTCCTTAGCATCTTTGTGAAGAGAAGGCCACCATAGTCCTACAACCAAAATATTATGAGCTATTTCCTTTCCCACATAGTGACCTCCTGCAACCCCTTCACGTTCCTCTGGCATTACCATAATTATTGCATGCTCTAATAGGAAATGCCACATAACACCATATGCGCCTAACTTGTGTAAATTCATTGCTATGAACTGGTAGTTTGTTGCCTTTACTACTAGCTACTTCTTCTATGCCACCGTGAATTCTGATGGGGATACTCTTGCACTAAAAAAATGAATTATGTTTTGAAAATAGTCATTCACCATCTAAATTGCAAATAGGTGCACATCTAGTAAATTGTCCAAGTTTCCTCCATATTCTCCTAAGAGTATGTACGACAAGTGGTTCAGTCCTAAGTTAAAATTTCTTGGTTTCATGATCACCTCAAAGTCATATTCTTGGAATAATAACAACCATCTACATATTCTTCCCCCCAACACTAGCTTGTTATCTAGGTATCTCAGTGCAGAATGTTCTGTATACATTTTGAAATGAGACCCAAGTAGGTAATGTCTGAACTTCTGCAAGGTATACACCATCACAAAACTTTCTAATTCTATCGTAGTGTAGTTTTTCTCTGTAAATGATAACTTCCAGCTGGCGAATGAAATCAGATGGTGTATCTCTCCTTCACCTAGTTGCACCAAAATTGCGTGTAATGCTATAGACGATACATCCACATGAACATGGAATTCCTTGCTCCAGTCAAGAAAAACTAGAATTGGCAAAATGACCATCTTCTGTTTCAATGTATCTAGACTCTTCTGACATTCATCATTCCACTGATAGTTCACTTCCTTTTTCAACAACTTCTCCATAGGGGTTGTAATCTGCGCATATCCTTTGATGAACTTTTTATAGTAGCATGTATGACCCAATGTGGATTTCAACTGTCGCACTGAAGTTGGTGGTGGAAAATCAACAATCACAACTATCTTTGTAGGTTCCATTAACAATCCTTTTTTACACACCACATGGCCCAAAAAAATTCCAAAAGTCACACAAAAAATGAATTTCTTCACATTCAATGAGATATGGTAATGCCTACACTTATCCAACATTAAGTGCATAAGTTCAACATGATCTTTTAATAGACTAAATATTGTCCAATCATCTAGGTACACTTCTAAGAACTTATGAATGAACTCTTTGAAAGCTGCAACAACTACTTTGGAAAATATGGTCAGTGCATTCTTCAAACTAAATGTCATAACGATGTACTGGTAACAACCCCTTTCTGTCACAAAGGTCGTCTTATATCAATATTCTTGCACAATATTGATCTGGTGGTATCCTGATAATCCATTTGTAAAAGAGTAAGCATCTTGGCCCCCTACATTCTCTAATACTCTATTTGTGAAAGGCGTTGGAAAAGGGTCATGTAAACATGCATTGTTCAACTTTCTTGTATCTATGCATATCCTAATTTCTCCTATTTTCTTGTCTTGAACCACCATTGGGATGATCCACTCTGATTCTTCAATAACTTCTATAATTCTAGCCTCTAACATTCTATCCATCTCTTCTTTTACCTTCTACTTATATTTCGGGTTCATTATATAGGGTCTTTGTCGCATGGGCTTCACATATGGTTTTGTCGAAATCTTCATTTATCCTAATTCTCCAGTGATTACTTTCATCTCTGAGAACTTCATTGGAAACAGATCCTAGTATTCACACAACAAGTCGATAATATTTTCAACTATTTCCTCACTCCAATAGTCTCCTATGCTGGAAAACTTAGGTTTATCTTCTGTACCTATGTTCACTTTGCACGTTCTTAAGGGATTTATACACACACACACACACACACACACACACACACACACATATATATATGACTCAATATCTTGTCCTTCTACTGCGCGCTCCCCTCCAGTTTCATATATCTACAAATTTCTTGGGTCTTCATCCTCCTGGTTTTCTTCTACAACATTATAGCAACGCAATACCTCTTCAACTGTCGCAGTAACCCTAGGTGTACTATACATTGGGAATTCTACCGCAAAAATCTTATTCTTGATCACCTACAAGACTCAGTCAATCAACCTATTATTATTTTCAAAACTGAATGTTACCTTGAATTTCCTGGTCAACTCTTCCCAATCTCATGTCCCTCTGCGCACTTCTAGTTCTATGTACCAATTCTTTGGAGTAGTGTACAAATTATGCACAAATAAATGCATCCATTCTTTTTGAGGTACTGATCTTCACTGCATAATACACTTCGTAACATGATCTATTGGACAACTTAATCCACTATACTTCATCATGATATTTCATTTTTTGTACTGAATATGACTTGTAATAACCTTTTTCATTGCTGCCACTTTTTTATGCCATTTTTGTGTGAACCCCACCATCGCGTAGGGGTTTCTTTCAACACAACATCCAAATCTAGTAGTATTTTTTTATCTGATATATGAAACTCAAACTCTTTTATATAAGAAACTAGACCAATTAATCCATCATACCTTGGAGGTTCTATTATTTCAGTTCCAATCCATCTCAATGCACATGTAATTCAAGCACACTTCCTTGTCGACACTTCATGTAGTCTTTGTTTCCAATTATCCAAGGCTTCTTCTGAGTCTAATGCACATGAGCTGATACCCCTCCAACTAAGTATGCCTTTAGCTTTAGGATTTACATAGTCTTCCATTAGCGTGGTCATATTATACAAATTATCAGGTTATTATCCCTTTGTTGGTTCTACATACCTTCGTCCTTCAGTGGGGTCTAACGACGCGGTAACCTTCAAGTCTTCCACTTCAAGTACAATCTGTCTCTTCTTTAGGTAAATGATTTTCTAATTATTAAATTCCCAATCAAGTTCCAATAGTGATGGATAAGGTGTAATATCATCTACTATGTAAATCACTTCGAAGTCTGCTATATTGCGCACTCCATCAATATTGACACTTACTCATGTCAGCCTTCCAACTGGAACGATCTTATGCTGGTTCGATAATATTAACTGGATAGGTGAACAAGTCAGTTTTGGTTGGCCCATCATCTCAGAATTTTTTCTCGAGATAACATTTACATCAGACCCCAGATCCAGAATTATATTTTCCATTTCGTAAGCTCCTATCTGTGCATTAATCCTGAACTCCCTATTTGTTCGCTTCTTACTATGCACCTGGTTAAGTTCTCTATGTGAGACATGTTTCTCTTTGTTGTGGGAACAATGGTCAATCATTCTACACATACTACTTAAAGTATTTTCATCTTTCATTAATTCTAAACAACTTCTGAAGAAACTTTGTAACGTACTTACCTTTTAAACTTGCTTCTCTGAATGGTCATATACTGGAGGCATATCAAACAATGGTTGTTTGTCATACTAGGGTGGCACGATCGAATTTGATGATATCTAGTCTTCTCCCATCAATTATTTTCTTTCTTTCTGGTAGGTTTCCTTCTCTTTTCTAGGATCAAACAATGGTAATGGTTATGTTGCTTTCCTTACCCACCGGTGAATTCTATTGCCTTGATCTATTGCATCCACTCAGGTTCTCGTTCCTCTGCACATAACTGTTGTTATTCCATATTGATCATCACATTGTTCTGTTGCTATCATCTGTATGTTTTGGTTCATGTTTTGTGATTGGTTCTAGTTCCTTCTTTCCTTCCATTTTGCTATCAACTATGGACAAGCTTATGTCTCATGGTCTAGTGCTATGAAATATGTGCATATCATGCAAAGATTTTGGCAATCACACATTAAGTGTTTGGGATGATTAAAATTGTAACATATGATAGTTCATCTTCCTCGACCTAATCCTCCTCATCCTCGGCCTCTAAAGCCTCATCTTCCTCCTTGATTATAACCTCCTCTAGGAGTATTAAATTGTGGGACTCTTCCCTCTTATTTGTCACCTTGGACTCTATAAGCATATTCAATGTGCTCTCTCATCAGGTCCAATGCACGACAATCCTTCTCATCATGCCTGACAGACTTAAAGAAATTACAAAAAAAATTCCTCACAATGCTCTGGTATTTATGTATCGATGGAAAAATATGAGGGTGGTGACCCACCGTCTTGCAAATTTCACACCATAACCCTAACAAATTTGGGGATCCTATATTCAAGTAATGCTGGAATGTTGGACACTCATCTTTATGATGGCCTTTTTACAGGTGATACAACAAAACCCCTCGTGCTTTTATTTTCCTTTCATAATTTCCTGCAAATGAATAGTCAATGCATCCAGTTGTGACCAGACTTGAGCCATCCCCACATTATTCTCTCCTACAGAGGACGCTTACAATTTCATCACAATTTCCAGAGCTTTGGACTGCATTGCAATGTTCTGTTGTGTCAAAGGGTAGTGTATATGGGGCAATAGACCTACAATAAACCATTATCTGTGATGTTCATTTGGAATCTAGAATGTTAGTTGGTCTTTCAATATCTTAAACCTTTTATCATAGTCCCATACTAATTCATTTACTATATGCTTAATTTCCTTCAGGTTTGTAATCAGGGATAACTTTAAGGATGGAAATTTATATTAAAATGTAAAAACCTGGGCTAATATTACTAGTCCTTAATATGCAAAATGCAAAATGTTTGGTGATAGTTTTGTAAAAAATTCAAATTTCTAATGATTTATATAGTTTCTATAAAATGTTGGCGATTTTTAAGGTAAAATAATTTTATTCTATGGAATTTTGGCAAATCATTTTTAGAAAAAAATGGAAATTAGTGAATCCTTTTTTGGGAAAAACTATGGAAAATTAGCCCATTTGTGAAATTTAGCCATTGAAATCATCTATGTTTGTAATGCACTGTGACTGGGATTTCGACTTCTAGAATTTTTTCAACAAGTCTTGTCTTACCTCTGCAAATGTTCTCATCTGACTCGCAGGTGTAGTATTATGATATTTCATATAACATAATAGTGCGCGATCTCTGAAAGTTGTTGCTAATTGTGCAATCTTCACATCATCATCCTAGAAATTCTTCACAGTCCATATCGTGTCATAGATGAACATATGTTGTTTTGGGTTTTTTGAACCAGCCCCTTGGAAGAGAGGCATCCTCAAGGTGGGATCTACCCCCACCATCGTATTCTATGCGGTATTATTTCCTGATACTACTAATTGATTTTGACTCAACATACTACCTTCACTACCTTGATTACTTCCTCTACTAACTACAATTGACAAAACTTCTGATCTTACCTTAGTTCTTGGTGACACACACGGGGTCGTGTGTTTGATGGAGAGTATGATTTGGGCGATATCATTTTCTACTGGACTAAGATGAAGGATATTTTCTTCTTTTCCCAGAATTCGTTTGATTTGGAATATTGCACCAGTGTCTGTTTCCTCGATCTCACTGTGCTACCATTATCTCTCAGGCACAGTCCTCTTCTTATTCAGTCTAAACCTCTTACCATTGCACAATACTCCAATTTCTTCATTCGTCACACAATATTCTTTACTCGACATCCTCAACCCATACATTCCTCATCCCTCAGTTTCATCCCTTTCTATGCTCAAATCATTCCTTGGTCAGCCCCTAGTTCCCCTATGTGCAAGAATCTGCTTAGAAATCAGATTCCATTGTCATCATGCTTTTGTCGCACAACAACATATTAATCCACGTAGATATTGATTTTAGGTATATTTTGTGTGGTACCTTGAAGAATTATATTTCAAAAACACTCTACGACTGAGTACAATTGCATTAACTTGTTGAATCAATTCAGAAGTCCAATTCCTCAAAATATAGTCCGATATCTTCCGGTCTGTTCAATAAATCTCTGGATCCACTCTGCTAATTGTCCATTCATTAAACTTTAATTATCATGCAATATACCCTGTGCAGGACATTACACCACTTACCATTCATTCATTCATCATTAAATTAAATGTGTAGGATCATAACAACATATATCATGACATATTCAGAATACTAAACATTCACCATCATTGCGCAGTAGCCACAAACAATAAACAGATCTATACTAACCATCCATGATATGTGTAAAAAACATAACACACAAAAGAAACACACCAAGAAACAAGGTTTTAATGTGGTTCACCACAAACTGGGCTACGTGCACAACAACTGGCTTCTTATTAATTCATTTATAATCTCCATTACAGTCATGTGCACTACGCTCATACAATGATCTTCAGTAAAAACCCAAATCTTCCCTAACCATTCTATGCTTCAGTGCACACATACTTCTCTATTGATATTCAACTCAACTCATACTTGACAACTCAACTAGAACAATCAACAATATGAACCACTAGCCAACTCTTCACTCTCAAAAGTTACCTTCTACCCAAAACCACATTACATATTTATAGTATTACAATAGAGATAAGCCCCTTACAATGTGGACAAAATGTACCAAAACTCCTAAGTAACTTCCACCTTTTGCGCGATGACTCCTTAAAAGGTGCTGATTGTTTTCCATGCACACTAATCCTTTTCCAAAATGTCGCGCGATCTGCTTCTGTGCGATTCCCAAAACTTACCCAAAAATGCCTGCTCCAAAAATGGGTGATGTTTTTCATGCTTAGGTAGAAGTCCCACACACCGTCTTCAACTTGGGGAAGCACAATGTGACGAGGGTAGATTTAAGGTGGGAAATGTTTTCCATTCTTAGGTAGAAGACCTACTTTAGCTTCAACCTGGAAGCACTCTAATAAACTAATGGAAAAAATTGCGTGGAAAAATGTTGCATCTTGGATGAAGGGAAGAACACCCTCTACAAAGGCACCCATAAATGAGACAATATGAGCCATTTCATGTCAACAAACCCCATGCCCAAAAGTATTACCCTCCATCCACCTATCACTCTTCACATGAGTTAGAGAGGGTCCACCTAAGAAACACTCCTTGACTTGGGGAATGATTCACCCAATAGGTCATCATGAAAAGCCTCCCATACCTGGATTTGGCAAGTTTCATAAGATCGTTGAGCAGTTGTTTATTTTTGGAGGGGGGACTTGATGCACATGTCTGGGTGGTTATTTTATTATATATTTCTTACTTGACATGATTCTTGTGAATTGTGATCCCTTGGATGAAAATTTGCTTGTCTTTCTAGGGCCTTGACAGGTGGAAGTTATTTCTTAAAGGCACAAGATCACTTGGACCTTTACTTGGGGCATGAATCCCACACGATGGATGATGCGCCCTTGCCTCTTGGACACCTGGGTCGGATATGTTGCTTTTGGAGGAACTTGGGGATTCCCTATAGGAAATTTCATATCCTTCCTCGTCCCAACAACTTGCCTTTGGAGGCCTTACACTACGCTTTTGGGGTATGGCATCACACATGGAAGGCTAGGGTTTTGGTGGTTGTGATGAATTGATGATGGCCTGGCATGGTTGGTGGACTAGAACACTCGGCATGGTGGCACATGGCCTTTGGAGGCCCCATGAATTCCTCATACAACTCAATGTCTTGCTCAAAGTTCCAAAATGTCACCCTTTTAGGGCATGACATCATCATTTTGGACTTGTTTCTTATGTAAAATTAAAATTTTATTTGTAAAGGGGAAATTAGAGGAGTTAGGCCTCCCTAAATTGTGTTTTACCCTAACTAAAGTGGACACACTTTTTTTAGGTGATCTTGTATAAATAAAGGTCATTTCATTTCATTTTATCATATCATAATGCTTAAGAATTACATACACTTGGATGAAATTTTCTCCCCTCTTGGGAAAATCACATCTCTCTGTCTTGTGAAATTTTTGGATGTTTGATACTTGTCACTTGGAGAAAAAGTGGTGTGATATCTCTCTTGGTTGCTTGTTCTCTCTTTGTGATGGAATGTACTTGGTAGATGAGGGTTTATATTGCTATCTCTTGGAATTGGTAAGGAATTTCTGCATATTGTTGGTGTTTCTTTTGTATTTCATATTTATTCTTGTCTAAACCCTTGGAGGAGTATAAGGGCATACACCCTCCATTAATTCTATCATAATTTTTATTGGATAAGCTATTGCAAATGTTGGTAAGAGGAGTAAAAGGGCTTACACCCTCCTAGATTTACCTTGATAGTTTTTTCATTCTCTAGGAAGTAAAAGGGATTACACCCCTAGAGAAGTTGAAAACCCTATATCTTAAACAAGAGTCTCCATAACCCAATTGATAAGGCACTTGTCTAATTTGCATTGGAGAAATACAATCATTGCATTGAAATACGTGAAAAATAGAGATTTTGTGATTGTCTAAATTGCTAGTTGTTCTTCATGATTTTAACTTTCTTGAGCCACTAGGGCATCTATCTTATCCTTGTGATTCTCTTTCTATAATTAACTTAATTCTACAACCATTAGTGATGCAGAAAACACTATCAAACTCTCTCATTGCTCACTAATCTACCATTGAAATTTTCTCATAAGATGCAATACTTTATCTACATATCATTTTATATCTTTTGGGTGGATTGTTTGCTGATTTTAGTGGTTAAATATTGCTGCTGTAGAAAAACATTTCTACAGCCATAAGGCTTTCCTAACACCTTTTTGATAACATCATTTTGTATCCCTACTTTACCATCAAATCTTGTGTTTAAGTATTGGAATATTATCTACATGTTTAGTGCTTGATCATCGAATAATTGTTTGATTCTTTTTATGGTTAATTCTTCAATTAGTGACTCGTTCTATTACCGATTATTGCTTCAATTTAGGACACAAATATTTACTTGCTTGTCCCCTTGGTTATTTGGCTTGTATCTTGATCAATTGTCTTGTTCTGGGAAAGGCTAACACTGTGGTGCAAGTACTCAACATTTGTAAATCATTCTTCACCCAAAAGAATTCATTTCCATGCCTTTATTCGTCTCCAAATCTGAACTATATGGGTTTCACTTACCATATCTTCACTTTCCATTTCAATCCCCCTAGGGTCACTGAGATCCCCCCCTTGTGGTTAATTATCATCACTAAAGCGAGGGCAGTGTCTATATAAGGTGACAGTGGCTACGTAGTCATATAGTTGTCACACTCTTGTGGTTTGGGTTGGGATTTTTCCAACCTACAATTTGTGCGATAATAGTTTGGCGTCTTTGTCGGGGAGGATTTTGAATCCTCTTTCATTCCCTAACGACACTTTGGAAATCTTCGATCCCAAATCCTTTACCCCTATATTTCCTGGAAAATCCACTTGAGGGAAGTTCCCTTTCCTTTCTTGGTGAACTATTCATAAATCTCATCTCACGACTCCACCATCCCGGAACTCATCATGCCACATACCTGGTGGATGGACTACCCTAGCCCCCTACCTCCGTGTAACATACCTAGCCACCCATAGGTCGGGGTACTCTACCTTCAAGCCCTCCCTTGGACTTCTTTCTCTTACTGATACCTTTTTAAAATTTAAGGATGCATAAAAGAAAAGACTTTAACGACATGCACAACAGTAGTCAACAAACATGCATAGTCTAAAGATTCAATTAAACGATAATTAAATATACAATGGAAGAACATTCATATACATGTAAATGATACCATAACATAGAGCACTTATCTTTATGAAAGATGACACCAACTGGCTACAGACAAAGGATGTTCCACCCAACCATAGACACTACTATTCCAAAACTCAACAACAACGTCACCCCCAAGCTAGGTCTATGAATCCACAAGGACAGTTCCAGAGTGTTACTTGGATTCCCAAACCATTCAACACCCAAGCTTTCACAGGCTTCCCAACTCTCACAACAATCCAAGTACCCAGCTCTCTTCTACCCATCTTGCACCACCCGAGAGAATGAACCTCCACCCTTCTTTGCCACGCAGTCGCTCAGGCAGTCCTTCTCCTTATTCGGGCTTCAGCACAACTGGTCTAGAATCTCAATGCTGGAACTCTCAAGACTTGCAGCTATGAGAAACGTTGGACACAGGCCAACCCATCTCAGACATGGAAGCCTCAAGTCACGGCTGGATCACACCAGCGACCACTACATCCCACCATACCGTGGCTAATTATTCAGTTGTTTGGTTCCCTTTCCCAAGCTAAGACGTGGATGAGGATGGATCAATGAATGGGTAAGTGGGTGCATGAAAGTGCATGAGGGAAAAGAATGAACGTACAAGAAATCAACGAACAAGCCATCAGTCGAACCCCATCAGACCAGAGGCGAGTTTAAGTAACTTCGTGGGAAATCAAGAACCTCATGGCCTTCCCCAAGAAGCTCACATAACCGATCCCTTCCCTTAGACAAAAAGGGGTAATTAAAAAATGAGTAAACACTTAGCCCCTCAAGCCCCCTCTCTTGTGGAAGCATAGCCCCGTATAACTCTAGTCCTTGTCTATCTAGCAGCCAACCATGTATTTATTATTAATAATGATAAAAAACATTACATGTCTTGGGAACACTGGCCTTTTAATAATTGTTTGGGCACCTTGGCCTCTCATCATTGTAACAATACATTATTTAAAATGGGGGTTCAAAACCTGGGGTGTTACATCCCCTCCCCCTTATTTTGGCACTGTCCTCAGTGCATATACAAAATAGAGATAAAAATATCAAATTTATTCAAAAAACCGTGGGTACTCTACTCTCATGGCATATTCATGCTCCCATGTAGCATCTTCAGGACCATAGCAAGTCCACTGAACTTTTACCAGCTCTATAACTCGATTCCAGATCATTTTGACTTTTTTGTCCAATACCCACACTAGCTTAACCTAAAAATCTCCCTCTGTCTCTACCTGAATTAGATGCCAATCAATAACATGGTTAGGATCATGTACATATTTCTTTAGTAAAGAGACATGAAATACATTATGCACATTCATGGAAGCAGGAAATGCAATCATGTATGCAATTGGATCTATTATGTCCAATATTTCAAATGGACCACAGAATCTGGCTGCCAGCTTTATACAAATACCCAATTTCAAAGAGCTTTTCTTGGGCTTTAATTTGAAAAGTACATGCTCCCCTACTTTAAATTCTCTAGCTGTCATGTTCTTGTCTACATAAACTTGTTGTCTATCCTGAGATGCCTTCAAATTCTGCTTGACCTTGACAACCTGGTCTTCCATGTCCTTGAGAAACTCCGACCCAAGTACCACTCTATCTATTGGGTTGTCCCAACTTACTTGAGTATCGCATTTCCTACCGTACAAGGCTTCAAATGGGATCATTATCAATGAAGCTTGATACCCATTATTATATTCAAACTCAACTTCCCACTTAGATGGTTTATCCATCACATACATTCTCAACATATCTTCAATTATTTGATTGACTCTCTCTGTTTTCCCATCTGTCTGGGGATGATATGTTGTGCTAAAGTTTAGATTTGTGCCAAATAATTTAAACAATCCCCTCAAGAAATTGGAGGTAAAATTCGTATCTCTGTCCGAGACGATTTTCCTAGGTATCCCATGCAACCTAGCAATTTCCTTCATGAAAATTTCTACAATATTAGTCGATGTATGCATTGTCTTCACAGGCACAAAATGAGCAGCCTTTGTTAATTTTTCAAACACCACCATGATTGAATCATGTTTCTTATTTGTTCTGGGTAATCCTGTGATGAAATCCATGGTGATCACTTCCCATTTCTTCTATGGGATTGGCAATGGCTGCAGCAAACCCGCTGGGTGCATATGCTCAACCTTCACCTTATGACATTCCATACATCAAGCGATGTAATCAAAATCATCGTTCTTCATTCCTGGACAAAATAACTAGCTTCTTACTACTACAATCGTTTTATGGTAAATGAGATGTCCAACATAAGGAACATCATGCATTTCCTTCAATACCAAATTCCTCAGTTCTCCAGAACTAGGAACATAGATTCTATTTTTATGCATGAGTAATCCGTCTTCCTTTATCTCATACTCATTTATTTTCTATTGTACATCTCCTTGCTGTAAGATTTCCTTTACCTGTAGGTAATGCTGGTCTGTAACAAGACCATCTAAAATTATTCTCTTCAAGTGTGACTGATGCATACTAACAACAACATCATGCATGATATGCACTCTTCTACTAAGTGCATCATCAAATTTATTCTCCTTTCCCTTGATATGTTTGATATCAAAGTCATATTCACTTAAAATATCTAGCCATCTTGTTTTCCTGGCATTCAATGTTGGTTTTTCAAAAAGATACTTCAGGCCAATGTGGTCTGTCCTTAATTCAAATTTCTTCCCCATGAGATAATGCCTCCACATGCTCAAGGCGTGAACAATGGAAGCAAGTTCCAAGTCATGTGTGGCATAGTTCCTCTCATGTTCCTTACGCTTTCTGGACTCATATCCAATGACATGTCCATTTTGTGCGAGGACTCCCCCAAGTCCTTCCTTACATGTGTCTATACTCACCACAAAACTTTCCTTTGGGTCAACAATATTTAACACAGGTGCACTAGTAAGTAATTCCTTCAACATATTAAAATTATTTTCACACTTGAGTTTCCATTCAAATTTAGTTCCCTTCTTTTGAAAAGAAGTGATGGGATGAGTAATATTAGAGAACCCCACTATGAACCTTCTGTAGTATCCAGATAATCCCATAAAAGATTTGACGTCTGACACATTTTTGGGTGTTGTCCATCCTCTAATGGCTTCAATCTTCTCTGGATCTACTGTTATGCCCTGCTCTGAAATATTGTGTCCCAAGTAATGGATCTTCTTTTGATAAAAAGAATACTTACTCAACTTGGCATCCAAATGATGTTCTCTTAGTACTTGCAACACCAGTCTTAAGTGATGTTCATGCTCCTCTTCAGACTTAGAATAGATAAGTATGTCATCCAGGAATAATATGACAAGCTTATCCGAATAATTTATGAATATGTCGTTCATTAAGCACATGAAGACAACTGGTGCATTGGTCAGTCCAAATGGCACCACTACAAATTCATAATGCCCATAC
>SNQJ01S0128838.1:0-26069 GCA_010110895.2 Picea sitchensis | reverse complement strand
ATGGAGATCAAATAATTGCTCCATCTAAAGTATCCATGTGATTGGGTCCTTGCCATCAAACTTCCTCATATCAATATTAGGAACATGGTTGGTCTTCAAACCGAAGTTGGAGTTTCTCCATTCTTGATTCACCTTCCTTGTGTCCTCATTATGAATTTCATGGGATGCATTTTCACTTTCAGGTGTCTTCTCTATTACAAAATTTTTCAATACTTCCATGAGCTCCCCTTTTAAACCCTCCATCATCTCTATTAGTTAATCTTTTGTAACTATATTCTTTTGTAAATAATTTATGTCCCTACACATTTCTTCACCTTCATCAAGAGTCCAAGTAGGATTTTCTGGAGGCTTAGTTGGTGTAGAAGTTCCCTTTTTGGGTGGCATGTTGGCCAAGTATCACTTTTGAACCTTGATTTTGAGGTGGTTCTGCTAGACAATATTTCTTCTATTGTATCTCCCAAGTTTCGACCCTTATGGGTATGAAAATTTATTTTATGTAGTTCTCTAGTATTTCTTCTCTGCAATGCCACAGCTCTGATCAAAATTGGATGTGCCAAGTGGAATTTATGCTAACTTCCCCACAACTTGTCGATTTTTTTCCTTTCCAGGAGATCTCACTTGTATAGCGTGCCCCGCACAAAATAATTAATATAAAATTCTGAAACTCACACCTAAAATACGACAGAATGTCCATGATCTAATGCAACCAGTCCCACTCAATGTGGATACTCTAGGAAGAAGTTATGATTGTTTTACCTAGAACACCTTCTTGAGACTAGTCAATAGGACTAGTCAGATAACCTATCTTACACAAAGTGTATATACAAATGTATGATGACACATAAGCTAAAAATTTTACCACAGATACCTTGCTAATTTATGTAAATGGCCTCCAGAGTGCAGGGTCTGAAACGTTACAGAAATTATTTTATAGTGAAAATTCCGCAATGACTCAGTTCAGGATGATTCCATAACCCTATCTTGTACAGGTTGTATCTCCGCAATTATAAGGCCTCAGGAGCTGAATTTTGATCCCAAAGTACCTTGATCCGTATAATAAGTATCCTCCAAGCCGTTACTTCTAAAACATTGTAGAAAAAACGTTATAGTGAAAATGCCAAGGTGTCTCAGATGCAGCAGCGAAACGCCAAGACCTTGAGCTCTGATACCATATGTTAAGAACCAAATATCAATATAGCATAGAAAAACCTCAGAAAAAGTACTCAACGCATTGAAAAAGAGATAATTTCAGATAATAAGCCTCTTCGAGGGGGAAACCTCCTTTTACCCCACTTAAATGTTCAAGTACAAGATGATTCAAAATGAAAACGTCTCCTTGGTATATATAGGAGACTAGGAGGTATAATTACAACTAATGGCCTAAATCCGACATAAATAAAATAAAATTACTAATATAATATGCCCCAATTAAGGGGTAATGAGCCAATATTAGGGCTTAACACTATTAGTAAAGAAACCTGACCCACCCTTGCACAGAGATATAGAAGATGAATTGCAAAATGTATGTATAAAAATACCTCTGCTGCAAGCCATTAAGGATATCCCTATATATGCAAAAATCATAAGGGATCTTTGCATTAAGAAACCGGGAAGGAAGAAGAAGGAACCTCCCCTTGTTCAGGTGGTGGGACAATTATATGAATTTATTTCTGAAATTCCATACAAATATAATGACCCTGGAAACCCAGTAGTCACTGTTGAAATTAATGGTATTTCTCTACCAAACACACACATTGATTTGGGTGCAACAATTAATGTAATGCCTTTTGACACTATGCAAAAACTCCAAATCAACCAGTTAAGACCAACCCAAACCATGATAGAGTTGGCAGATAAGTCAGTCATCAGCCCTGCAGGAAGTCTAGATGATGCCATAGTCACTCTAGCTTCTTGGGAATATCCAATAGACTTTTTAGTCATCTATTCTAAATCATCCTCCAAACCAAGACACCTTGTGGTTCTTGGCCACCCTTGGTTGGCCACAAAATATTTCTTTATCAGCTATCGGTCTGGTGAGATGACTATATCCAATGGCACACATAGCCAAAAACTTGTTCTCTTCCCTCTTGACCAACCGACACAGGAAATACCTGTTTGGCTAGAAAACCCTTATGGAGAGGAAGATTGCATCAGACCCCTATTAACACTTGAACAAGTAAGAGGAATATAAGAACAATTGGATGAACAAGTCTTAAGTTTATTTTTGGCTGATACAAATTGCATTGAATACCCAAGGTCTTTTGCAGAATTGTCACATATTTTTAGTTCCGAATTTCAACAAACTTGGCACCCTGATATCACTCAATTATATCCTCAGAGAAGGAAGAAACTACTGAACTTGTTGAGATTAGCCCAGGAAAACCTTTGTATATCAACTCTAGTTTGGAACCAGAACAAAAGACACAAGTAATTGAAATTCTCCAAAGACAATTTGATGCCTTTGCATTGGATTATGCAGACATGAAAGGCATTCACCCTGACACATGCACACATCATATCTACATTAATGACCAAATAAGACCAGTTAGATAGCCTCAACGAAGGATGAATCCAGCCCTTAGAGATATTGTAAAATAAGAATTGCAAAAACTCCTTCGAGCCAATCTCATATACCCCATTTCAGATAGTCAATGGGTATCTCCACTTGTCATAGTTCCCAAGAAAAATGGCAAGTGGAGGATATGTGTAGAATTATGGGAGTTGAACAAAGCCACCCATAGGGATTATTTTCCCTTACCATTTATTGATCAGGTGTTGGATACCTTGTCTGGAAAGAAGTATTTTTCATTCCTATATGGGTTTAGTGGTTACAACTAGATACAAATAGCACCCGAAGACCAGGAGAAGACCACTTTCACTTGCCCTTGGGGTACCTATGCTTATAGGGTGCTTCCTTTTGGTCTTTGCAATGCCCTAGCCACTTTTCAAAGGGCTATCCTAGCCATTTTCTTTGACTTGACCAATGATTGCGTGGAAGTCTACATGGATGACTTTATAGTCCATGGACAAGACTTCCAGGAAGCATTGACCAGTCTAGAAAAAGTCTTGATTAGGTGTAATGAAACTAATCTTTCCTTAAGTAATGAAAAGTAAAAAATGATGCTCATTGAAGGTATTGTTTTGGGACAACACATTTCTGGTTCCAGAATGAGATTTGATCTGGCAAAGATTTATATTATCACACAAATCATAATACCTTCCTCACAAAAGGAAGTTCGCAGATTTTTAGGACATGCGGGCTACTATAGAAGATTCATTCTGAATTTTACAAGCCTAGCTACCCCTTTATTCAAGTTATTATCTAAAGAATTCGAATTTAAGTGGGATGATGAATGCCAAATATCTTTTCAAATTCTAAAACAGAAATTGTCAACTACCCCTGTATTAAGAGGACCAAATTGGTCCCTTCCTTTTCATATCTGTACCGATGCCTCAGACACAGCCCTTGGGGTAGTTCTTGGAAAAAGATAAAATCAAATTCCCTATGCTATTTACTTTGTCAGTAAAAATCTGTCTCCAACTAAAGTTAATTATATGGTCACAGAAAAAGAATTGCTAGCTGTAGTCCATGCTATCAATAAATTTAGACACTATATTAAAGGATATCAAGCTTTTGTACACACTGATCATTCAACCATCAAATTTTTAATGAACAAACCTGTAACAAATCATAGAGTTACACGATGGCTCTTATTATTACAAGAGTTTAATATCAACATTATTGATAGACCTGGTAAAGATAATCTTGTGGCTGATTTCTTATCTAGAATGATTCATCTGGGAGATAACGCACTAGTAGAAGATAAATTTCCAGATGAAAATTTGTTTGCTATTTATACATTCACTCCTTGGTATGCAGATGCAACTAAATATCTTGTGACAGGGAATATGACTTAGAAATTGTTTCCTAGAAAAAAACAGAAAGTAATTCAACTAAGTGCAAATTACATGTGGCACGATGATTTCCTCTACAAAACAAGACCAGATTTGGTGATCAGGAGATGTGTAAGGGAAGATGAAATTCATGATATTCTGCAAGCCTTCCATGATGGTCCTTGTGGAGGACACTTTGCAGACAAGAGGACCGCTTACAAATGTCTGCAATCTGGTTACTACTGACCTCATATTTTCCAAGATGCTAAAACCTATGTATCCAATTGTGACGAATGCCAACGAATGGGTAAACCTATTACACGAGACCAAATGCCACTTCAAGCCCAAGTAGTTATTGAGCCTTTCAATAAGTGGGCATTAGATTTTGTAGGGCCCATTAACCCTGCATCTAAAAATAAAAAGTATATACTTGTATGCACCGACTATGTGACATATGGGTTGAAGAAAAAGCTTTACCAACTGCAAGTGAACAATCAGTGGTAGACTTCCTTTTTAATGATATCTTTACTAGATTTGGTGTACCTCGAGAGATTGTGACTGATCAGGGAACTCAATTTACCTCTCATCTAGTTAAATCTGTTACACTATAGTACCAAATCAAACACAAGAAATCTACACTCTACCATCCAAAGGCAAATGGACAAGTAGAATCTACCAACAAAGTTATTGAGTCCATTCTTACCAAAAAAATATAGCTACACCACAAGCATTGGGTTGACAGATTATTAGAAGCCTTATGGGCTTATAGAATCACCTGGAGGAATACAATAAGACATACACCCTATGAGTTGGTATATGGGAAGCATGTGCTTCTCCCCATAGAATTCCATGTCAAAACCTTCAGGACTGCAGTACAAGTTGGCATGAACTTGGATGAAGCCCAACAAAAACGACTCTTGCAACTTAATGAGTTGGATGAAATCAGGTAGGAAGCACTTCAAAGAACCACACTCATTCAAGAGCAGAGAACAAAATGGCATGACAAGTATCTCAAAAAGAAAAAAATTCAACAAGGAGATTGGGCCCTGTTGTATGACAACAGATTCAAGAACTTCAAAGGTAAGTTAACTACTCGTTGGATGGGACCTTACGAAATTGGCAATGTCTACAATAATGGTTCAATCGGGATAAAGACAATTGATTAACAACAGACACCACTACTTGTGAATGGTCACTGGTTGCGAATTTACAACAAACCCCTGTCAAAAGAGGAATTCTTGACTCGTATACTACATAATTTAGATATGCAGGTGATCAGTAAGGAAGGAGACCCTCCTACTGATCCACATTGATTGATTGTTTTATTTGAAACTTTTGTACATAGGTGTGGATCGAGTTTTGTTAATAAGATGAAGGTAACAAGAGATTCTTACCTCCTTTTGTTTTACTTTCGAATTTTTTTTTGTAAACAAATTTCTATAATTTATTTGATCCTTCACGAACTTTCTAAACATCAGTTTGTAGGAATCAACAATATTTTGTTCTACTTCGGTACCAGAAATCCTGTTCTGGTCCGGTACCGACAGTCTGGTACCAGAAGTCTGTCCTTCTACAGTACTATCAGAACACATTACCTAATTGACAAAGCATGCTATGCATATTTCAAAATCTTATGTCAATGCAACAACCACTTAAGATGGAACCAAGAAGCCGAATGTAGTATGAAATGGTATCCCTTGTGAAGCAATAATTTCTTTTGGTTCTTTTGTCAACTAAAGGGAAGTATTTTAATTTCTTTTGGTTCTATTGCTAGCTAAAAAGAAGTATTTTAATTTCTTTTGGTTCTGTTGACAACTAAAGGGAAGTATTTTAATTTCTTTTGGTTCTATTGCTAGCTAAAAAGAAGTATTTTAATTTCTTTTGGTTATGTTTCTTAAAAACAAAATAAAAAAAGAGAGACATAATCTTTACCTATGAATGCTCAAAGAACCATAATCGGCTTCAAAGACTAGAAGTTGCCTTTATCCAGTATTTTAGCATGATTAAAGGGACACAAATTTATTAGCCTACAAGTAACTATCTCACCCTAACCAGACTTCAATAGTATTCATTGGATTATCTTACTAAAGAGTAACACATGAGTATATGAACACTCTCTACCATGGGCACACTAGGAAAAGTTTTATGGAAGAGGATGTACTAGTACCCTAAGGAAACTTATGGACAAACTCAAACAAAATTATACATCTGGATCACTCTAAATAAATAATGTGCATAAAAAGTTTATTTTTCCTTCAGAAAAATCTTTAAAAGACATTCAAAGAAGAGCATATACCTTCCAACCCAATACCATCCCAGCTTGTAAAAAGGTTTTTAGATGATCCTCCCCTATCACCATGCAAAACACTCTTTAATAAAAACCAAAATAGGTGACTATGGACAAGAAGCCTCTGATGGAAAAAGGGTTTAAGAGACTAACCCGCCAGGATACTGAACAGGTCTGCTGGCAGCGGGTACTGGTCTATGGTATGACTAGGAAAACCCATCAGGGTACTGAACAAGCCTGTTGGAAATGGGGCATTCTACTCGGGGAAGGGATATCTCACCAATTATCACAACTACCCCACCGGAGTACTGAACAGGCTTGCTGGCAGTGGGTTTTGGTTGAGAAATGTTTCATCTATACTTGTCTAATTGAAAAATTCACTTTTGTCATCTAAAAAGAATAGGTCACTATTGGCATTTATGAGATACAAAATCCAGATTAATAAGAAGCATAATTACTACAAGAAAATGTCCATTTGAGAATTACCCTAAGTTAACTTACCGGTCTAGCATCTAAAGCCTACATTACCTAAGAAGGAAACTTCTTAAGAGTGGAGCCCTAACTAGGGAGTCTAATCTACTTATACTGCGAAATTTATCTATAACATCTAATGATAGTAAATCTCTGAAGCAAGTTAGGTTGGATCTGTTCTTCTGGAAAACATACAAAAATTCCCCTGTTTTCACTGCTGAATGCTACCTTTGAAAATAAGCCATCAAAAGAAAGGCAATTTCAATTTTTAGGCACGAGATCATATGCTAGGTGATAAATGTACTTCTGAAATTTGATTGGTTTCTTTTTCTCTTATCATCTTTTCTCCATTATGATACAGAATGTTGAATATTCTTGCATACAGATATGCAACATCCTTGGCATGGGGGAAGGTCAAAGAGCTCCTTTAGAACTCTTTTTCAGACTCACATCCCACCTTCAGAAACTAGCATGATCACCCTGCAGAACCAAATACAAAAGAAGATAAGCACATAATAAAAGAAGTACAGGAAATTCCCGTACCAAGATTTTAGAAAACTCCAGTCTAAAAGGATGAATTCTGACAATCTACAAGCAGTTGCACATGCTATGGGTATTGATCATACAAAGGTAAAAACAAAGGTAACATGGTATCTATTTTCCTCTGCTCATAAAACTACAATAAGTATGAAATTATATACTAGATCTTATGACCTTAGTATTAAAACCATGCACCTATCCCTATTACCCATATGCCTAAACTTAATCAATCCTCTCATAAGTGCTCGAAAATGGTTAAGGGAAAAATCACATCAAAGCATGAATATGAAGCATGTCTAGTAATGATAGGCCACGGATGTACTTCATCCTTATGCAAATCATGAACTTATCTTGTGTCATGAACCATGATCCAACATCAAATTCACCACTCAGAAGTCCGATCACCTATCCCAAAATGATTCTTTGACACCCAACGTCTTGTCCTCATCATTACATTAACGGGTAGAAATGAAATCGCTTATATGGGTGGCGAAACCATTCAGATAAGCCTCATCTGGTCTTAAATTTTTCTTGTGGCATCCTTATTAAAACTTACCATTCACATTATCGACACCATCACCATATTTCTCCTGTCGTTGCCTTTCTCCAGTTCTGAGCCTACTCCTCTCTGGTACCAAACCCTTACCCTCATCAATTGACTAAACCTTTGCGCTACAGCCCAATCCTTTTCTCACAACTTATAACGATGGTCATAAGTAGACATGAACTGGTCTTCCAAATTTATAGAGAGATCGATGAATTCCAACTATGTCGAGAGAAGTATGCTAGATCGGGATGGATGCCATTTTTGGATAAATTCACAGGCTGGCACGAGAAGATATCTCACGAATGTATTCAGGGTTACGATGGAGAGATTGTGCATATAGGCAATCTGCACTTGACAATCAATGAAGCAACCATAAGGGAGGTCACGATATTACCTAATAGAGGAGCCAAATACTTCAAAGGTGTAGGAATCAACAAGGAGATGTGCCAACGATTTTTGAAAGAATACCATCAACACCCCGATTAGAAAAAGGGGATCCCTAGGAACTATATCAAGGAAGAGTATCATCCAATGATTACTAGTCTTCAACGATTCGTCACTTGTGAGGGCAGGTATGCTATGACCTTCATATATCAACTTAGGCTTCTATTACACTTTGAAGGAGGCCCTAAAATTGATTTCCCATATTTTCTATGGATGAGTTTGAGCAAAATGGTAAGAGGTGTCAAATCCCTATCCAAAACTGAGAAGACTAGCATTTACCATCAAGGTCTCATTAAAATGTTAGTTTTACATGAACTTAGGAAGTAGAGGATTAGTTGGAAAACCCTTATCACTCAACACCTTCCCACAGAAAACAAACCTATGGAGGAATCCCAACATGCTCCAAAGAAAAATAAGGAACCTCAAAAGAAAAAGGGAAAGAAGGATAAGGCAAATCCATCATCATCCAGGACAGTGAGCCAACATGAAAAAGCTAGTAGACAAGCAAGGTCCTCTCCCATAGTCAATAAGAATTTTAAAAGTCCTGAATCAAAAGGTAAAACCAAATTAGTAGAGGAGACTTTGAAAGTGGCACTTGAGGAGAAGGTCCATCAAACAAAAACTATGAAGAAAGGGAAGCATAGCTCAGAAACTAAAAGTAAACAGTCTATAGAACAGTTCCCTGTCACCATTTCACAAATAGAAAAGAAGAAAAGGAAGCCTGTGAGCACCCTTGATCCAGTACCTCCTTGTAAAAGAACCACAAGGAGCATGGCAAAGAAGGGAAAAACAATTGACAGTCCTCATACACAGGAAGATCAAATCGATCTTACCTCTCCTTCTGAAGACTTATCAGTCCAGGATGACATCCCTAGTTTGATCGAGGAACAAACCACTATTACTTTATGTGAGATGAGGGAGGAAGTCAAAGAAAGAGAATGCATCTAGACAGTAATGATGGAGTCAACAAAGACCTTGACGAAAGAACAAATGAAGAAAAATATTCGGGAGCTGCAAAAACAAAATCAGGAACTCAAACAAGAAGTGAAGGAATACCCACTATTGGACAGGTATATCAAAAAGGAAAACAAGAAATTGAAAGCAACCAACCAACAACTTCAAGATGACCATGAAGAAACTTCTAACAAGCTCAAGAAGGTACTACGACTCCTACAATACGTTAGGGTCATAAAAAGGGAGTTGAAAGAAGAGGCCTCAGCCATCAACATCATTGATCCACCAAAGTAAAGAATGCAGTCTCAAGTTTTGAAGAAATTTAGGGTTTGTTTTCAGTTGCATGAGAACATGCAATGATTTTGGCATGGGGGAATGTTGAGACCCAAAATTAACATCCCCACTACCCTATTATACTCCTCATCTATACCTTTTTAGATTACCTAAGCTTGGGTGAATGAAAAGAACGCTACCATTAGCCATTGATAAGGTCATAAGGTAAAGTGTGATTAATTCATGCATTTTGTGGTTTATTGAGCTACGAAATTAAACATTTCATGTACTAATGATTCAATTTGCCATGTATAATATTTGACCTCTAGATAAATCCAACCTTCCTGTACTAGCTCAGCTATCCGATACTTGTGCACCAAGACTGCCACTGTCCGAATTCAGTACCAAGCGCATCCGATACTGAATCTCACCTATTGTGATCCGGTACCAACGACTGTGGACTATCGTGATCCGGTACCACCATTTGCGCACTGTCGTGACTTGATAACATCTACCTGTAGTGATCCGGTACCAATATAGAGAGTGGAATGTACGAAGTTTAGTCCAGATCACGTCCAAGATAATTGTTGGATGTTTATTTTCTTTAGAAAGGCTATGTTATAATAGTTTGTTGATTGCCTCATCCTCATTCACTTCGTGTCATGAGGATGAAGCTAAAAGATGTAACCGAATAATTAAAATTAACAATTGACTGATTTTCAAATCATTTCACCTCGTTGTGCTTAACGACTAAGACTGTTAAATAGTCGTGGCAAGGATGGTGGAAGAGTGGAGAGAGTTAGAATATTATAGCATGTGAAGAAGCGTGTTATATTGCAGAACATATTCTGAGTGAAGATTAATAGAAGGACATCATTTATCTCCATGTCTTGATTTTCTATGATTAAATGTGAGTTGAGTTGTTAGCATAAGTTTGATTCTATGTTTGAAATTTGAATGAGAGTAATGTGTGGGTTGAAAGTAAGCTTACTGTAGACTCCAGTCGCTGACTTATTGAAGCGACAAGGGCCCACCGCCCAACAAAGGTCAGCATCTTCGTAGATTAGTATTAGCATTTTTTTTAATAGTGTAAAGATTTTAATTCTCTCAGATGATAGCAGAACAACTTAGAGTAGGATTTCCATTATATGATTGCTTAGAGATATTTACTTGCTGTGCTTTTGCATATGCTCTGTTTTTATGAATTTGATTTTGTTTCATAGACATGAATGTTGGCAACAGTAGTTAGACATATCTGAAGGAGAACTAGTGAAGTTCACAATAGAACATTGTGAACCATAACATACTCAGTGTATTGACTGTTGAACTACCCATGCTATGTCTTGATGATTGATATGTGATTTCCCTTTCAGAAGTGTGGATTGCATAGTTAGTTTTCTGGGTCAGATAGAAGAGTTGATCTATCAAACCAACTCCATCTCATACTTGCATGTTCCATAATGGAGTAGATAGCCTCTCTGTGAAAGACAACCAAGTGCATTTTAGTTTGCTATTTTGTTTTGTTTCCAGCATACATAATTTAGAATAGTTCTATACTCATGACATTAGAATTACCTTTCTTACTGGTGTCTTGTAACTCTGTTGATTACGAATCCCAGATTGATAATTAATGAGTGCATTATACTAAACATATAAGCAACACAACAATGACTAAGGTCAGGAAGAGGAGGATAATTCACATCTGATGAATTCAACAGTTACTGTGAAAAATATGGGATCAAGAGATAGTTTTCTATTGTAAGAACCCCTCAACAGAATGGAGTTGTAGAAAGTATGAACATAATAGTTTAAGAAATGGCCAGGGCCATTCTTGATGAATCATAATTACCCAAAACATTTTGGGGAGAAGTTGTTCAAACTGCTATTAACTTTCTCAATGATGCTCACATAATAGTAAACAACAATAAAAACCCTTATGATCTATGGCATGGAAGACCAACATCAATAAAGCACTTCAAAAAGTTTGGAAGAAAATGCTACATTAAAAGAAATGAAGACAAGTTAGGTAAAATTGATTCTAGAGTTGATGAAGGTATCTTGTTATCATACTCCTCCAAAAGTAAAGAATACAAGTGCTACAACAAAAGGATTCATAAAATAATTGAGAGCTTAGATATAAAATTAGATGAGGGAACACTAGAAGAAAACTAATAGATACATCTAGTTATGAAAAATTTGCACTGTTATCCATGAGTGAACCACACAAGTTTGTGCAATCAAGTCAAAATGACCATTGGGTCAAAGCCATGAATGAAGAACTAGACCAAATAGAGAAACATAATACTTGGGATCTAGTCCCAAGACCCAATGAAAAGAATTTAATTGTAACTAAATGGGTATACAGAAACAAGTTGAATGATGATGGAAAAATAGTTAGGAGCAAGGAAAAACTTGTATGCAAAGGGTATGCTCAAGTAGAATTCATAGACTTCGAAGAAACCTTTTTGCCTGTTGCAAGAATTGAAGCAATCAGAATGTTTTTGGTATTTACATGCTACAAAAAGTTCAATGTTTATCATATGGATATTAAATCAACCTTTTTAAATGGTGACCTAGAGGAAGAAGTTTATGTGGAGAAACCTAAGGGTTTTCATCTAACTGACAAAAAGGATTATGTTTGCAGATTAAAGAAATTCATGTATGGGCTAAAACAAGATCCAAGAGATTGGTATTATAGACTGGACATATATTTGCACCAATAAGGATTCAAAAAGGGAATTTCTAATAGAAACTTATATATCAAGATTGAAGGTAATGATTTGTTAATTATTTTAGTGTATGTTGATGATATTATCTTTGGCAGTAGCATTGAATTAATGAGTAAGAAATTTGCAGCTGCAATGCACCAAGAGTTTGAGATGTCTATGTTTGGAGAAATTTCCTTCTTTCTTGGTCTACAGGTTCATCAATTCGAAAGAGGATTTTTTTCTTTCTCAAAGTAAATATCTCAAGGAAATCTTAAAGAAGTTTGGCTTGGAAAACTGTGCACGAGTGAGCACTCCTATGACTACCAGTTGCAAACTCAAAAAATATGACACTGCTCTAGAAATAGATCAAACCATGTACAGGTCCATGATAGTAAACTTACTCTATCTCACATCTTCAAGGCGTGACATCATACAAGTAGTGGGTTTGGTATGCATATTTCAAGAAAATCCTAAGGAAATTCATGTTCTTGCAATTAAAATAATATTTAGATACTTGTCGGGAACTATTGATTATGGCTTGTGGTATCCAAAAGACACAAACCTAGTTCTTAGAGCTTATATAGATACAGGCTGGGTAACATTTCTTTAGTTTCATGTCTCAACAAGAAACAAACTTCCATTTCTCTTTATATAGCTGAAGATGAATATATAGTTTCATCATCCCGCTGTACTCAAGTGTTGTGGATTAATAACAATCTCAAGGATATTCAAGTTCCATGTGATTAATCTGTCCCCATCATGTGTGACAGTACCAGTGCTATTAATCTCTCTAAAAACCTTGTTCAACACTCTAAGACTAAGCATATACCAATCAAATATCATTTTCTTAGAGAACGGGTTCAGGATTAGGTGGTCAAATTAGAGTATGTTCCCTCAAAAGAGTAGATTGCATATACTTTTACCAAGCCATTACCTAGAGAACCCTTTGAGTATCTCAGACAGAAGTTGGGGGTGATCTTGTCTTCCTTTCTTCAATAAAGAACACAACTCACTACTTTAAAAAATTCCCCACTTGTTATTGTATTAGGGAGAAGTTTTATTTTATGGATATGCGCACAGTCGAAGTTTGCAATTGCTCTCGATTTTATTCTGTTTAAGGATGGTTATGTGTGTGAAACGAGGCTTAGAGGAAAGAATATCCAAAGAATCTATTTTTCATTACTATCAAATGGGGATAATAACAAAACTCTGATGTTGCTGCACATTGAAAGGGGAAGAAGTTTAACATATTGATTTGGCAGTTGCACACATTGAAAGGGGGCGAAACTTGCAGGGAGTATCTCAACATAAAGGCTTTGTGGTGCACACATTGAAAGGGGGAGCAACTTGCAATTGCACAAATTTAAAGGGAGTAGCTCAACATAAAGGCCATTTATTTGGCAATCACCTTTTAGAACAGAGATGAAAGAAGGTTTTGTGTTGCACACATTGAAAAGGAGTAACTCAACATAAATGCCATTGCTTTGGAAATCACCTTTTAGAACATATATGAAGGCTCTTTTAGCTGCCATCGATGACAAAAGGGGAGTTTGTTGTAGATATATTGTCATTGATGTGAAAGTGGTCATGGAAATGGTCAATTATAGCACAATAATAGAAAAAAGAAGTGTGTAGTAGGATCGAAGGACGAAATGATCAATGGCATAGAAAAATATGGCACAAAGTATGGTGCACAGATAGAGGAGGTCGTGAAAGGATGAAAACATAAGTTCATATAAGGATTGAAGGATGACATGATCAATGGCATAGAAAAGTTTCAATGGGTAGAAGAAAATTTGTAGGGTGCTTTGACCTAGTGCGACGAATGATGCACTAGAGTGTGCTGAGACGAAGTCGGTGCGATGGACTATATTGTGATAGATTGCGTGGAATATTGTGCATAATAAAATCCGCAGGGTTCCCTGAGACACTATGAAAAATGGTGCAATGGAGTGTGACAAGACGTACCCTATATGACAAGCGATGAAGTGGAATGTGACGGGATGAATGGAAATTTGGAAATCAAGTGAGCGAGTCACCAAGAAGTGCTAACAATTTGGTGGAGTCACTGGGTGAGAAAATGGTAGGCCAAGTGCTACAGGATGAAGACTTGTGACTTGAACCTTGGGCTCCTATTCTATCTGTGAAGTAGGTCCTCTTTAGACCAGAATGTGAGTTGCTACGTCATTATTGAGGAGATGTTATGATAAGACTATGTTCTGTTACTAGAGATGAGCTAGATCTCATTCATAGGAAGATTTGGTCTGTTTTATTTAGTCAAAGAATGTTCAGTTGTAACTAGACGTTGATCTAGTCAAGATTTGTCCACAATATAACCATCATGCATCCACATACTTTTTGTAGACAAAATTGTAACTAACATGATCTTGATCTGGTCAAGATATGTCCACAATATAAATGTTACACTTCCACATACATGATGGTGAACTCAAGAAAAAACATTATAAATATGGATGCACTCTATTTGAGTCTAGTGTGGAGGAGTATAGAATAAAAAGGTTTTGCAACTGTTTAAAGACACTGAACTAGGGTGGTGCTAGGGTGAGTTAAATCTCACTGAGGATTGGTGTCCTCATAATTTGTAAAATCTTGGTGCCTGATAGGATTGATGTCCTCATTATCCGTGACAGTTTGGTGTCCTCATTATCTGTGAGAGGTTGGTGCCTGAGAGGATTGGTGTTCTCATTATCTGTGACAGGTGGGTTCCTGTTAACATGAATAATTATAATTGTAAGTTGGTGGTTGCAGAGGAACATAAAGAAAGATTTTATGTGGTTTTATCTCGGATTAGGTTTCCACGTAAAAATCCTTGTGTAATGCATTTTCTTTGTTGCATTTTTTTTTTCTGCATATATTACTAATTAAGTAAGCATTTCTAAATAACTTTAAAAGTTGTTGAAAGGAAATAAAATTGAGAAATCCGATACAATATTAATTCACTTCCCCCCTCTCAGTATTGGTGTAAGTCATAAAAACTCTACCTAGAGTGGTCATTCTTTCTTCCTTGATACTCACTTCAATATTCCTCGTGTTGTTTCACTTGTTCTTTGATTGGAATTTCATTTGGGCATCTACCTTCTTTCCTTGGCACTTTTCTTGGAAAACCCAAATTTTCAGTATGTTCAAGGATGGTGTTTTGTTTGCTCCATACCACTTGTGCTAGAAGGTGGGAAACCCAAAAATTCATTTATTCTGACATGTTTCTTGTGTGTAGGAGGGATTTCCAATTTTGGTTCCCAAGTCATCTCAAAAAAGTTAAGTGGTGACCAATGCTTTTCCTTATTCAACATTATTTTTTCTTCTTACTGATCTCTCCCTTGTGTGGAACTTCCCTCTTCCTTGTTGCTCACTTCAGTATTTTTCTTTCCATTTCACTTGTTATTTTCCTAGTGTTTCATTTGGGCACATTCTTTCTTTCCTTTCCACTTATTTTGAAAATCCCAAGTTTTTATGTACATGGAAGGATGGAATTCCATTTACTCCTTGCAACTTCTGTCATGTAAGGTGTGAAACCAAAAATTTGTTTGGTCTCTGACATGTTTCTTGTGCATAGGTAGGCTTGCCAATTTTGTCTCCCAAGTCGTCTTAGAAAAAATCAAGTGGTAATCAATTCTTCTCCTTATTCAATTTTGTTTTGTCTTCTTACCAAGCTCTCCCTCTTATTGTCATTCCCTCTTCCTTTTTTCTCACTTTAGTCTTCCTCTTGTCATTTCACTTGTTTTATACTCGTGGTTTTGTTTTCTATGTCTTGAAGGATCACATTTATTTTACTACATCCCACTCATGCAAAGGAAGGTGGGAAACCCAAAATTAATTTAGTTTCCTCACATATTTCTTGTGTGTGAGAAAGCTTGCCAATGTTTTCTCCCAAGTCATCTCAAAAAATTCAAGTGGTGTCCAAGGCTTACCATTATTTGGAAACACTTTTGTTTTCTTACCAATCTCTCTCCTCTGTGGTTTTTCTCTCTTCCTTGTTTCTTTCTTCAATATTCCTCTTTACATTTCAATTATTCTTTGCATGGAATTTCACCTAGGCATTTTCCTTCTTTCCTTGGCACTTTTCTTAGCAACCCCAAGTTTTCAATACATTGATGGATGGAATTTTGTTTACTTCATTCCACCCTTTGCAAGGAAGGTGGGAATCCCCACAAATTGTTTTTTCTCCTCACATGTTTCTTGTGCATGGGAGGGCTTGCTAAATTTGTCTTCCAAGTCATATCAAAAACTTTAAGTGGTTAGAAATTATTCTCCTTATTAAACAATATTGTTTTGTTCTTACCAAACTCTTCCTTGTGTGGTTGTTCCCTCTTATTCACTACCTAGTTCATTCTTCCTATTGTATTTTTTCTTATTCTTTTCTTGACATTTCATTTGGAAATATTCCTTCCTTGCATGGCACGTTTCTGGGTAACCCAAAGTTTTTTGTATGTGGAAGGATGGTGGTTCATTTACTCCTTTCCAATGGTGCCAACTAAGGTGGGAAACCCAAACTTAATTTGGTCTCCTCACATATTTCTTATGCACATGAAAGCTTTCCAATTTTGGATCCCAAGTTGTCTCAAAAAAGTTAAGTGGTGAACTATGCTTCTCCTTATTCAATAATATTTATTTTTCTTACATATCTCTCCCTTGCGTGGTCATTCCCTCTTTCTTGTTGCTTGCTTTGGTCTTCATGTTTTCATTTTAATTGTTCTTTGCTTCATGTTTGATTTTCCCATATTCCTTCTTTCCTTGACACTTTTCTTGTAAATCAAACGTTTTCTATACATTGATGGATGGTCTTTCATTTACTTCATTCCACTCATGCCAAAGAAGGAAGGAAACCCCAAAATTCTTTTGGTCTCCTCATATGTTTCTTGTGCATGGAAAGAATTGAAAATTTTGATTCCAAAATTTTCTCAAAACATTTAAGTGGTGGCCAACGATTCTCCTTATTCAACAATATTTTGTCTTCTTATGCAACTCTTCCTAGTGTGGTTGTTCCCTCTTCTTTTTTTCTCACTTTACTCTTCCTTTTTTCCATTTTGTTTGTTCTTTGCATGGAATTTCATTTATCCATCTACCTTATTTACTTAGCACTTTTCTTGGAAAACAATTTTTTTTGATATGTTGATGGATGTCATTTCATTTACTCCATGCCACCCATGCCAAGGAAAGTGGGAAACCCACAAATTCATTTGGTTTGCTCAGATGTTTCTTGTGCTTGGGCGAGCTTGACAATTTTTGCTCCCAAGTTGTCTGAAAAAAGTTAAGTGGGGACTATTGCTTCTCCTCATTCAACAATATTTTTATCTTATTACTAAGATTTCCCTTGTGCAGGTGTTCCTTCATCCTTTTTTCTCACTTTGGTCTTTGTCTTGTTGTTTCACTAATGCTTTACATGTCGTTTCATTTGAGCATCTGCCCTTTTTCCTTAACTCTTTTCTTGGCAACCCAAAGTCTTTGGTACAATGAAGGATGGCATTTTGTTTATAAATGGAAGTGTCATTTTGTGTGAATGGTGTTACGGTAAGCTATTTATTTGTCAGGTCTACCTGAAACCATGAACTCCACCCTTCAATTTTTTTTGGATCATTGTGGCTCGCTAGGAGGGTTTTCTCTAGATACTTTCATATATTTTCACCATAATTTGTTGTTGGGTCTACCACGTTGATTCAATGAATAAAATGTTTTATATCAACCACTTATTTGTGGATGTAAGTGTTATTTCATGCAGACAATGACGTGTTAAATGAGTTTCCTATTGGGTCTGCTTGAAAAATTGGCAGTGGATTATTTATAGGTTGGTCATATTTTTGTCATGTACCATCTCTCTCTTTAACAAATGATTTGCAGGGTTGTTCAAGCTCATCATAGGAGGGACTTTAAATATAGTAATTTTTTAGTTCCTTTACACCTAATGCTTAATCCCTATGGACCTTAAATACTATAACATTCAACATTTAAAACCCTTATTTAGTAACCCACATGTTATTTTTTATTTATGATGTGTGTAACATCCCCACTATAATCTCATGTTTAATTGGTGATTAATGTAGATGTCATATGTGGCTACGACCAAGATGTATATGTGAAATGTATTCTGAGTTTTAATAATAATATTTTATTCTAGCTACTAAGGGGACATGGATAGATATGGGGGCTAAATTAATCCACAAGAGAGGGGAGGATATAAGAGAATGGTCAAGAGGGGGTCCGAGGGGGAATTACCAATGTATATTAATTCAATCCATTTTCATAAATTTTATATTTGTATATGAACCTTCTAATTTCTGATTGAGTGTTCCCAATGCCAATCATTGAATACATGTAAGAGGGTGAGTGTGAGAATTCATATCCCATAGTTATTGGGCACATGGGGGAGGAGTACAATTGGATTAGGGAAGTGTGTGAGTCGATAAAGGAAAGCCAAAGGGAGGAAATTTGTTTGGGTTGGGACAACAATTTTAGACAATCAACATTTTTGCATGAGCAACAAGTAGAGAGCTTGGAGTTGGAGCATCCATGGAGGGAGAATTCTAGAGCATGTTGGAGCATATTTGGATCATTTTGGAGATAAATATTGAAGATACATGTTGCCAGGCCTAAAGAGTGAACTCTGGGGTGAGTTGCACTGTAACAACAAGTGTTTGTTGTTTTTGTTGATAGTTTTCCTAGTAGTGAGTTCCCTTGAGTTTCTCAGCTAAGAGATTCATGGTTACCTGTGTCAGAGAGACCCTGATAAATGAAAGGGACACCCAAGGGACTAATATCAGTGAAGGGGTACATTACTTGGGTTGGGAAGGTTGAGAGGAAGAGAGATGGTGGAAAATCAGGATATTTGTAGGAGAATATCAGTGGGTTGTGGGATTTCTTAGCTGTGAGTGGATAGTGAGAGACCACCCTCTTTTATGGATTAATAGTCTCAGCTCAGGGGTGATTTGATTTTGAGATTTGGAACAATATATGGTTAGGGGGAATTTATGTCCCAAGTAGGTGGTTGTACAAACATTTCTAAAAGGTAAGTGGTTAATCTATTTACGTGTTGTATTTATTCGTTTATTTGTTGTGCATTAACTATGAAATTGTGAATGATTTATATGTTGTTGTGTTGAGTTATTTGAGACACATTCATGTCATTTTAGCTTACTATAGATCCATAAAATTAATAGTAATAGACAATATTTGAGTGTGTTTGTGTAATTCGTAGCTCAAAACTACAAGAATTAATTACTAAATTAGATAGCATAATTTTTCATCTTTATGATTATTATGCACCATAATGTTCCTCAGTTGGGCTAGGGGATGTTACATTATGGTATCAAAGTGTCTGGTTCAACCATTGGGCTTGCATGGGCCTGAACCAGTGTGAGTTTGACAATCCGATGTTGCAATTTTTGTTTGTGATGAACTTGGGGAAAAACAGAGAAAAACATAGTGAAACCCCCAAATTCGTGAGCAAAATATGAGTTTGAATGATTAAGGATTGTCTAAGAGAGGTTCAATGGAGTAGATATGCATATTTGCAGAGTTAAATTTGACCTGGAAGGTCGAAATTTGAATTTTAATGGTTGTTGTAGAGTTGCATGAAGTTTGGTGAATTGATGGTCAAGATCGCAATTGATTTTTCGATCAACGACCGAGATTCATTTTGATAAATTTAAAAAATTCATAAGGTTTCAGCCATTTGAAAGGTTGAGTAGATCAACGAGCAAGATTCATTTCTGGTAGTTAGGAAGTTGAATCAGATTGATGGTCTAGATTAATTTCTACCATTTGGGGGTTGGAGCCAATTGATGGTCAAGATAAGTCTTAATAATAGACCGACAACCCATATTAATCAGGGATTTGGTCAAATTTCTAAGCGTTAAAAATTCACCAAGAGAAACAGTCGATGACCGATGGTTGGGTCGACAGAAATAGTGACGAGTGTCATTCATCCAAAATAAATATTTGATGGTCGATGGTTGGACATCGACAAAGTTGGACAAATTTAGTATATCAACGACCAAGATCATTTTTCAATAGGATATCAAAGGTCCAAATTCATCGGGAATTTGGAAGAAATTCTCTAAGTGTTGGATTTGGCTAAAGGAAATTGTTGATGGGCCAATAGTTGGGCATCTACTAAATTTGATGAAGTGTTTTCAATTTCCAACAACAATTGTCAATGGTTGAGTGTCGGTCGATTTAGTGAGGATTTTAGGTTGTCCAAGAGAAACGACAGATGGTCGATGAAGGACACAATGTGATGATGTGTCATGCCATGTTAGAATCCATGTGTCATGCCATGTAATCCAATTTGAAACCTCAGAATGATGTTCCATGCGACATCAGCAACGACGTGTCATTCCACAACAACAGTTTCCAAGTTATCCCAGAAGTGGCCGATGGTCAATAGTCAGGTTAGCAAAATTAAGGAAATGTTTTCAAGAATCAATGGGGATGATCGATGACCGATTGGTCGATGTTTGGGTGTTGGTCAAATTGGTGAGGAGTTTCATCCACCAATGAAAAATGCCTACAACTGACGATCGACTGTCAATTTGGTTGGTTTAGAAATGCATTATCGCAAAATATATACTTTCCCAAAGCCTGAAGGCAAGTGGGATTAGATTGATGTAACATGGAGGTATTCCTATCACTGTCACCCGAATAGGGTACCTATTTCTCTTTAGGAGGAGGAGAGCCTCACTCCAAGGGAAACCTCCCAGGACCTATTTGGTTGATGAAGGGAAAAAAGACACGGTGAAAAACCACCCCTCTCTCTAGGTCACGCAACAGAAGAAGTCACTTGGATAAATTTTAAAGGGACAAGGGAAAGTTAAAATGGGTTTGTACTTGCTCTTTACCAATGAAAAATCAAACGTTGGTAGAAATAATGATATCAATGATTAGAATCAATGACTTCTTAGAAAAATTATATATGCTGCTAGAACAAGTTATATACAATAAACATGAGATTATAGAAGCAACAATGTATCTTGAAAATTGCAAGTTATGATGACAAGGAAAGGATACAAAAGGTCTTGTAAACTTGATAATACTTTGTCACTCACAATTTTCAATATTAAAACAAGTCAATAAATGATTTTAAAAAGGGTTGTCAAAGTATTTATAACAACAACAATTTAATAGCTATGACAAGAACAAACCACTTCATAAAATAGTACTTTTCTAAGGCAATAACACAGACTTTTAGCACTTAATGATAGCAATTTTCCTAGCACAAGTTTTTGGGTAGTTTTGTTGTTAGTATGGGCTAATAATGGCTGCAAACAGTCTCTATAACAATAGTTAAAACAACAAAAAGGTTATTTATAACAAATTCATAAATGCACCTTTAGAATAGTAACAAATATAGTTTAAAGCCTCAAAGTGATAGTGCTTTGGCTTGTGCAATTTCTGGGTTAGTTTACCTAGTTAATAGGCTTGATAAGGCTGCTAAGAAGAGGCTATACCAATGATTTTAGCAGTAGAAAACGTAGTGTTTAGTAATCTATACTAGGTTAGTAAATTAGTAGAGTATCAAGTGGAAGAATTTGAGTTGAGGTTGGTAGTCTTATCAAGAAGTAAGAGAAGAGGACTAGTACGTTTCAAGGGGAAATGGAGTCAATGAGGTCGATTTCTTCTAAGGATGCTAATTTATGATGATACACAAAAGTATAAGAGCGAATTTTTTTTAGGAGGAGTAGCAACTTAAGTACTCCTAGATTTTTACCTCAAGAGACAAAGTGCTAGGGTGTAGGCACTTCTAGGCCCTAACACCTTTCTCTCCTTAGAATTTTTATGGAGTAGAAATTATGCAACAATAACCAAATGCAAACCCTTATAGTGCTAGCAATTTAGGGCTCTAGGGTTTCACTAGTTACTAGATCAATTCAGTGAAAAGCTTGGCAAATAAAAAGTAAGAAAGTAGCAAATTAAGTTTATTACTTCAAGAATTAAATACACAATGCAATTTCATAATCTTGTATGAGCAAATAAAACCATACAATAAACCATTCAATAGATGAAAAAATGTAAATTCTACTTACTTGGACCAAGAATAATCATGATTATACCATGTAAGATCACAATAAAACTCCAAAAATGATCCAAGTTGTAAACACAAGCCTTAAACAAGAGTGATGCTTCACTATTTCAGCCAATGATCCCAATAGGGTGCAAATTTTAGACCTATTGTCTTTCTGTGACCAATTATTGTGTAAAAATGAGAGTACTTTATGTTTATTTATACACAATTATGACCCTTAATTCACTTTTAGGTCAAAACAGAGTCAACCTTGCCAGTTTAAAACAAAAAATCAGTTTTGACATAATTAAAATAAATTTTCATCCAAAAACTCCTCCAAGGGTGATGTCATGCCCCTCTAGGGTGTCGTTGAGCCCCATATGTGGAACATTGAACTGGTAAAGTGGAGTGCTTTGCCTCTAGAGGCCTAAAATGATCCCCACATGTGCCATCAAGCTCACAAATGCCTCCAAAGATGAAACCCTAGCTCTGGATTACGTAAAGGGTTATCATGGTGACGTCGAGGGACCTCAAGGGATAACATCAATGTGGGAAGAGAAATATCCCCTGGGTCAAGGTATGCCAAGGTTCCTCCAAAGGAAACATCCTTCTTTCTCCTGGTGGTGTAAGTTTTTCAATCTCTTCTTTCCCCTGGATGGGGTTTCAACATCCATTTTTGGGCTTTAAGCCCCCAAGAAGGTCTGAGCTAATCATTCCCTCATGTGTACCTATCCACCGGGCAAGGTCCTGTAGCAAAAAAAAATACTCCCTCCAAGGGTTCATAAGTCACAAGGATCATATCATGTAAATCACATCTAATAATTAAATTACTCAAACATTTGCATCAATCCCCCCTTAACCCAAAACAAATGCTCAAAGAAGTTATGCAATTTGACAAGTTAGTTTTGGAGAGGGTCTTAGGGTGTCCTATTGGGATAACCTCTCTTAAGTTTGGGTTGTTTTCCAGATGGATTCTAGTCCAAGTCATGTACGTGTATGAGGTGACATGGGGTAGATATTTTGGCATGGGGTTCATGTGATAACATGGAAATGTAAAGTCTTACATGTGGGTGCCTTTGTAGAGGGTGAGTTGCACCTTGTCATGAATGAAATTTTTTCCTATCCCATTCATTTCCTTTTACTCTTAGCTTTATTTCTTTTAATATTTTTCTCTTGTGCTTCAAGGAAATATTTGAGGGCCACTTCTCTGGCTTGATGACCAGAAGTGATAGCATTATCCACAAACATTTCAAAGAAATGAGAAGGCTAGCTCATGATGAGACCCCCTTTCTCTTGGCTATGTCACGAAGAGAAGATACCCTAGCTTGGTTACCATATAGGTGGTAGTGTCATGCCACTACATGCCCATGGTAATAATAATTCGACTCATGATGAGCCATCTTATCCATCAACTAGTACCTTGAGTGTTTATGTTATCTTATGGGTCCCATTTTCTTATTGAAAATATTTTCACTGATTTATTAGGGATCCATGTGTGAAGCATATCAAAGGTTTCAACATTGGCTTCTAACTCTTTCCACCTACTTTTTCCCTCTAGGCCTTTATCCCCTTCTTCCCATAAGGTAAGGTACAACCCTTCCTAGTGTAGCCAATCCCAATGCACAAACAAGGATAGGGGAGATGAAAGGAATAAATATGAAAAGTGGTAAGTATGGAGGGAACAAACGATGACTTTTCACAGATCAACCTAGTAGAAACCCATCCTAAAGGGAAATCAACTTATTAGGACACCATGTCACCCTTCCAGGTATGAACGAGGCAAAGAACATAATTTCCAAGTAAACATCATGAAACGAAGAAGGATTCAATACAACATATTCAAGTGCTTCAAAAATTAGAGTGATACATACCATGATACCCAGACTCATTACCTCGTGTAGAAAGAATAATCGCTACTTTAGGATGAGGCTGGTGTAATGGATATTGTTGTTGATGATACACGGACTGCACTAAAGAAAAGAGGGGCCCTCTAGGGCCATGCTCAAGTCATCTGGCTCTCGGTACTCCATGTATAAGACCTATGGGCCTCGAGATATGATATCCTTATTTATCCCTAGGCTAGGGGATAACATCTAGATCCAATTCAGGGGCATATTCTCACCGTAGAGCGCATGAAAACTTCAACATCTATGGTATGACCTCTTCCTTCTAAATCTCAACAAAAGATATCAGTAATCCCTAGGGTGGTGATATCACGCCTTCGTCCATATATGATAAAAGCATATCTAGTATAACATATGATTATGAGCATACATATATACACAATGAATCAAGACAATATGAAAAATGAAACTACAACTATGCTAACATGATATACAATGGTGTGTAAAATGGATGAAAATTACTACCTATTCTAACTTACCTGTGCTTACCGGTGAAGTCAAATCTCTTCCTCATGATGGGGTTTGAGGAGGCATCCACTAACTCGTAATGGGCATTTCCTCCCTTTGATCGTGGGAAAGTATTAGGAATCGTTGACTGACTTCATTATGATCTTGAAGGGTCTAACTCAAAAAAATTTCCATCCCTTAATGTTGTTAGGATCCCCCATCTTTGTATCCCACTCTAAAACCTAATCTCCTTGATTGTAGTCCCCTCCTTCAGAATCAACTGATTCTTGTATTCTAGTGTATTGTGTCGAGGGATGGGGGTGGGGTTCTATAGTAAGTACATATTCTTGGTTTGGCTGAGTCAAAAAATGTTCATCATCCCCCTTCCATTTGATGAAGCCAATGCCTTTCCCTCTAAACCTTATCAAATCGTCAATTTCATCCTCTTGTGTAGAAGAATAGTCATCCTAGTATTCAGAGAGGTTAGAGGCATCATCAAGATAATCACCCCAACTTGTATCTGTCTCCTGTTCCATAACAATGGGGTGGGATTCTACAAAATCACTATCCCTTATATATGTTTCGTGAAAATGTAATGTCTCATCATTACCTTGTGATTGCTAGGAGGATTCTGGTCACCCTTTCCCTTGGTCCATGTTATCTCATTAATATTGTCTTCTTCTACCAAGGGAAGAGTGGTCCAGTCTTGAAATAAGAAGGGATCTACAGAGTTGTAGTTACTATGTTCGTGATTACACCTTTCAATGTGTTCCATCCTCTTTGGCTTGTTATGCAAGGTGATACAATCTTTGTCCTTGATAGGGATAGTTGTGTAGGAAAAGTCCATCTACAGACTTCCACCTAAAGTAGCAGCCCATTCCATAGATAATATCATTCCCCAAGTGTAAGGTATATCAACAACAATGACATACATTATGATGGGGAAATAAAGGTAGTTAGCAAGGTGGACTTGAAGACCTTCCATCAAGTCGTAGACCTTGATGCCCTTTGACTCAAATCTGAAAACGTTGGCATAAGGCCCTGTAACTTCCAGCCCTAGTTGGTTCATAACCTTCAAACTCATCATATTGACAGATGACTCAGAGTCAAGCATGAAATTATGAAGACATAGGTCATATATTAGCAAGGAAGTGAGAAGGGGTGTTTGTTCATTTTTCTCAAAATGACCAATTTGTAATAGTGTGGAAGTTTCTTCAAACAATTGTTGGTCATCTAGGGTTCATTTTGTCAAAGAAGGTATTTCCATAGTTCCATGAATAATTTTTACCTTTTGTAAGATATAGGCCATACTAGTGCTTAAGTTGGTCATATCATTACTAGGTTTTGGGAAAGGTTGGGTTAGATCCCTAGAATACACCTAGGGCTCTCCAAGATTCACCCTTAAGTCCTCACTTGTTTGGCTGAAGCACTCAATCCTAGGCTTCATCATGTCTTGATTTTCTTGGATCTGCTTTGGTGTGAACAAGGGAAATATGGAATCTACATAATTAGGTTTCTCATGATTAGCCTTCAGGTTATCACGTTCAAAATGGGAGGCTTTTCATGATAAGGACTTAGGATCATC